>JARGYO010000305.1:0-90000 GCA_029206835.1 Rana muscosa
GGGTCATGAATGATGTTCAATGTTGATAAATATTCCAGGGTATGTGGTCTTATAAAGTAAAAATATAAATATATATGGAATTTAAAAAGCCATACATAAATGACAGGGGGGTGGACAGGCAAAATTCTGTCCGCCACACTTGGCTTATATATTAAATATTAAATATGACCAACATGATGTATCATGTGCCCGAGCACACAGGCCAGGCACAGGAAATGGACCAAATATGGTCCATGGGGTGACCGTACACAGACTAGTGTGTGGAAAGCAGAACGTCCGCGCTAATCGCGTCACGTCCCGCCACACACCGTCATGTGTTTCACACATGGCTAATGTAATAAATATGGCCAGCATGGTGTGTCATGTGCCCGAGTACACAGGCCGGGCATAGGAAATGGACCAAATATGGTCCATGGGGTGACCGTGCACAGACTGCGGACTGGTGTGTAGAAAGCAGGACGTCCGCGCTAATTGCGTCACGTCCCGCAACACACCGTCATATGACTCATACGGCATCACGTGATGCGCTCCAGGCGCAATCACGTGATGCGTTCCAAAAGAAGGCCGGCGTGACACGTCCGCCCTCTGCACCGACGTGATGTCGTGAGGGCTGGACGTCTGCACCAACCCATCCTGTCCCACATGTGGACCTGTAACAGCATCACGTGATGCGCTCCAGGCGCAATCACGTGATGCGTTTTCAGGAGAAAGACAGCGTGACACGTCCGCCCTCCACACCGACGTGATGTCGTAAGGGCTGGACGTCTGCACCAACCACATCCCATCCCACATGTGACCTGTACAGCATCACGTGATGCGCTCCAGCCGTAATCACGCCATGCGTTCCACACACAGTGCGGTGACAAGCAGGGAATAAGTAGGAAACAGCAATGCGCTCCCCCACAAAAGAAACACACAGTCAAAGTCTCAAAGAGACAAAGACCAAATGTGCATAATGAATTTCTCTAATGGAAAGTTGGTCAATAAACAATAATGAATTGCCATGACCCCTAACTGGATATTGTAACAATCTTATATGGAAAAATTAAAATATCAAGTGTGTATAAAAATAAAAAAGCACAAGAGATAATGATCTCCATAGCAATTAGGGGCGACTAGACTAGATGGCAAATCATGGATACACATACATATAAAACGAAACAAAAAATGAATTATAAAATCCATCCAATATGTTTTAATTAAATTGAATTTCGATTGAATTGAATTAATGGGGGGGTTCATGGATTGGAGAGATGAAGGGCAACAAATGTTGCAGGTAAAAGACCTAACAGGCCAGCCGCTCACTAAATGAATCCACAGACAAGGAAACCCCTCACATCTTACAATGAAGAAATGCATTAAATTCAAATTAAAATATTATTCTTATATATCTAAAACAAATATGTATGTGACAGCCCTCACGCAGATTAATCTCTAAGCGTATCGAATTTGTAATATATGTAGAAAAAAACTGAAAAAAGAGAAAGAGAAAGATGAAAACGTAGAAAGACCCACATTAAAAGACAAATTGAGTAACAAATATGTCATTAGGATTTATTAATAAAGGAATTAATATCCCACTTGACGTTCAGGCCGAGAGGCCTGTGTGTCTGAAGTTCATAAATCCAGTATGTTTCAAGTTGTGAAACACCCCTAGTTTTAGCCCCACCCCTCCATGGTGGTATGTAATGGTCAATAATAAGAAACTGGGTGCCTGCCGGGTTTCTGTTATGACATAGCTTATAGTGTCTGGGTACTGTATGGTGAACATCACCACCCAAAATCAGAGCAACGTGTTCACCCACCCTTACCGAAAACGTTCGGATGGTGCGGCCCACATACTGTTTGCCACATGGGCATGTGATTAAATATACAATGTGTGTGGTAGCACAAGTGCAAAATTGTTTAATGGGGTAGGTCCTACCAGTCACGGTTGACCTAAATGTCAATGATTTTCCTCTCCCCGAAATATTGTATTTGCACACATTGCACCTTTTGCAGGGATGATAGCCTACTAGTTGGTGAAAAAAAGATGGGCGTACGGGGGGGTTAATGATGTTAGGAGCTATTGTGCTCTGAAGAGTTGGTGCCCCTCTGAACACTATTTTAGCCTGATCAGGTAATACAGTATTCAGAACACTATCATTTTTCAAAATACCCCAGTGTTTAGCCATAATGGCTTTTACCCGTTTGTGTTGGGTGGAAAAGGCAGTGACCATGGACCATTTGTAGCTCTCATCCACTTCCCGCTTGGGTTTTATCTCCAGCAGAGAACTCCTTTCAGTCTCTAGAGTCAACATAAGGTCTCTGTCAATGACAGCAGGATCGTAACCCTTGTCAATGAATCTATCTTTAAGGATTTTAGCCTGAGAAATAAATGTATCCGTATCAGTGCAGTTTCTCCGCAGCCTAATGAATTGACTGCGGGGAACTGAACTGAGCCAAGATCTATGATGGCAGCTATCATGAGGGATAAAGCCATCATGGTCAGTCTTTTTAAAAAAAGTTTGAAATTGAAACTGCCGATTAATGATGTTAATTTCAAGATCCAGGAACTGAATCCTGTCATGACTGGCTGTATAAGAAAGAGAAATCCCTCTATTATTGGAATTGAGATGGTTCATAAAAGTCTCTAAGGACGCCATGCTGCCATCCCAGAGGAGGAGGATGTCGTCTATATATCTAGCCCACAACACCAATGACGTGGCGTCCTGGGCATAGACGACATCCTCCTCCCACTTGGCCATAAAAAGGTTGGCCAGACTGGGGGCATATTTAGCCCCCATGGCCACATCCCTCAACTGTAAGTAAAATTGGTTATTGAACCAAAAGTAACTGCTCCTAGTGGCAAACTCAAGCAGCTCCATGATAAATTCTTTCTGAAAGGAAGCTAGAGATTCTTCCTTATTCAGAAAGTACTGTACCGCCTCAAGACCTAATTGGTGGGGTATGCAGGTGTATAACGAGGCAACGTCGGCGGCGATTACATCATGGTAACAGCCGACGTTGCCTCGTTATACACCTGAACCTCGAGTGGGATATTAATTCCTTTATTAATAAATCCTAATGACATATTTGTTACTCAATTTGTCTTTTAATGTGGGTCTTTCTATGTTTTCATCTTTCTCTTTCTCTTTTTTCAGTTTTTTTCTACATATATTACAAATTCGATACGCTTAGGGATTAATCTGCGTGAGGGCTGTCACATACATATTTGTTTTAGATATTGTGAGGGGGTTAACTCGGTAGCGGGTGTGTGTGACCCCCTGGTTGGGCTCCCCACACAAAAACAGGGCCAGCAGACGGAGGTTGTGGTTTTCAAAATCAAAAGGTGCGGTTTATTTCTCTATGTACAGTGACAAAAACACAGCAAAGCCAAAAAGAAACAAACAAAATAAATCCTGGTCAGTTTGACCTCTGACTAAACATGCAGGTTTCCTAAACTAACAACTGGGATCAGCCTGGTGCTGTCCTAGTCCCTAAGTCCCTGGTTTAGTAAAAGTCCAAACAAATAGCCACACAGGCTTTGCCTCACCGCACAGGGGTTCACTCTCCCTAGACAGTCCACACAGGTCTGGTTCCAGGCATGAGCAAACACCTAATGAATCTGGGAGTTTTTATAGAGGCCTTAAACGAACTGACAGGCTTCAGCTGGTCTCATCAACTCCCTGCCTCACGACGCCCAGCACTCTCCCTAGAGGTATGAGTCATTCATGAGCCCACTAGCCTCAGCTGGGCTTCATCAACTCCCTAGTTGTATAAGTCGGCATAAAGCCTGAATCTGGGAGAAATATATCTACCCCCCTGGATGCAACCAGGTGACTTTACCTTCCTGCTGTCACATACCCCCCCCTCTTGTTTTAACCTTGGGGTTGGAACACCAGCAATCAGGCATTCATGTACTCGAGACAAAGCATCCACATTCCCCATTTGAACGCCAGGGCGATGCTTTACTGTGAAGTTGAATTCCTGTAGGGCCAGGAACCACCTATTCACTCTTCTATTTGTCTCCTTGTTTTGAGCCATCCACTTTAACGGAGCGTGATCCGTAACCATGTCAAAGTGCCTACCTAGCAGATAGTACCGAAGGGAATCTAGAGCCCACTTCACCGCTAAACACTCCTTTTCAACCGTGGCGTAATTTACCTCATGGGACTTCAACTTCCTGCTGAGGTAAATGACTGGGTGCTCTTCCCCGTTCCAGACCTGGGACAATACTGCTCCTAACCCCACATCTGACGCATCACTTTGTACGACAAAGTCTTTAGAGAAGTCGGGTGAGTACAACACTGGCTGGCTACATAAGGCTTGTTTCAAGAATTGGAATGCTGCCTCAGCCTCGGGGGTCCATTTAATCATGACCGACCCTTTCCCTTTCGTCAGGTTGGTTAGGGGCACAGCCTTAGAAGCAAAGTGGGGAATGAAGCGCCGATAATAACCCGCGATTCCCAGAAAGGCTCGTACCTGCTTCTTGCTGTTGGGACGTGGCCAACTCTGGATGGCCTCGACTTTGTTGAGTTGGGGTTTTATTACTCCCCTGCCAATGGTGTACCCAAGATATTTGGCCTCCTCCTGCCCAATGGTACACTTCTTGGGGTTAGCCGTAAACCCCGCTTCCCGAACAGAGTCCAGGACTGCTTGCACTTTTGGCAGATGTGAGGCCCAATCTGTGCTATGGACAATTACGTCATCCAGGTAAGCCGCAGCATACTTCCGATGGGGCCTCAGCATCTGGTCCATTTTCCGCTGGAATGTGGCCGGCGCATTCTGTAACCCGAACGGCATTCTCTTATATTGGAACGCCCCGTCTGGGGTTACAAATGCGGTTTTCTCTTTGGCCGACTTGGCCAGGGGAATTTGCCAATACCCTTTTGTGAGGTCAAGAGTCGTCATGTATCGGGCTGTTCCCAGCCGGTCGATCAACTCATCTATACGTGGCATGGGGTAGGTGTCAAATTTTGTAACTTTGTTCAACTGACGAAAATCGTTACAAAATCGCCAGCTCCCATCCGGTTTAGGCACCAACACAATGGGACTAGACCAATCACTTTGGGACTCCTCTATCACCCCTAAGTTCAGCATTTTCTGTACTTCCTCCCGTATTGCCTCCCGTCGGGCCTCTGGGATCCGATAGGGTTTTAACTTCACCCTTTCACCGGGCGGGGTAATAATATCATGCTCTACCCCAGATGTTTGTCCCGGCAGCTCAGAGAACACCTCCTTGTTGCGAAGCACAAACTCCTTAACCTCCTGTTGTTGGGGTTGTGACAAGGTGGCTGCTATTCCAACCTCCGGAATCACGCAACCAGTTTGAGCTGGTGCCCAAGTTTCTGCGACTAGGGACTCTCTATCCCTCCAGGCTTTCAACAGATTAACGTGATATATCTGTTCGGGCTTTCGCCTTCCTGGTTGTCTGACCTTGTAATTCACTTCGCTCACTTTTTCCATTATCTCGTAGGGGCCTTGCCATTTGGCAAGGAATTTACTTTCAACCGTAGGGACAAGTACCAATATCCTATCCCCCGGGGAAAAGGTACGGGTCTTTGCTCCACGGTTGTACACTCTCTGCTGTGCCAACTGCGCTTGGGCCAAATGTTCCTTCACGATGGGCATTACCGGTGCAATTCGATCTTGCATCAGGGCGACATGCTCAATCACACTCCTGTGGGGAGAACTCTCACTTTCCCAAGTTTCCTTGGCAATATCCAACAGCCCTCTTGGGTGTCTCCCATACAGTAACTCAAAGGGGGAGAATCCCGTAGAGGATTGGGGCACCTCCCTAATAGCAAACATCAAATAAGGAAGTAGACAGTCCCAATCCTTTCCATCTCTATCCACCACTTTCTTCAACATTTGTTTTAGGGTTTTGTTGAATCTTTCAACCAGCCCATCGGTTTGGGGGTGATACACAGATGTACGCAATTGCGTCACTTTGAACAATTTACACAGCTCTTTCATAACCCGGGACATAAAGGGTGTACCTTGGTCCGTAAGCAGTTCTTTACAAATACCCACCCGGCTAAAAACAAGAGATAGCTCTTTGGCTATGGTTTTGGCCGAGGTATTTCTGAGAGGGATCGCTTCTGGATAACGGGTGGCATAGTCCATTATAACCAATATGTACTGGTGCCCCCTAGCGGACTTGATTATAGGACCTACCAAATCCATTGCGATTCTCTCAAACGGGACCTCAATGATGGGTAGAGGGACCAGCGGGCTACGGAAATGTGGCATCGGGGCCGACCTCTGACACACAGGGCAGGAGGAACAATAATTTTCTATGTCCTTCATCACCCCAGGCCAATAGAATCTCTGTAATACCCTCTCTCGGGTTTTCTCTGTCCCCAGATGACCTCCAAGAATGTGCCCATGGGCCAACTCCAACACCAACTTCCTGTAAGGTTTGGGCACCACCAGCTGCTCAACGGTTTCTTCTGCCCTTTTTGCCACCCGATACAGTAGGTCCTTCTCTACGCTGAAGTATGGGTAAGTGCAGGTATTATCTGGGTTCACTAACTCGCCATCTATTTCCACTACGTTTTCCCGTGCCTTTATTAGGGCGGGGTCTTTTAACTGTTCTGTGGCAAAATTTTCCCTGTGAACCTCCAGATCAGAAAACTCCACAGACGGTAGGTTTTCGTCTGAGGAGGTGGGCTCCTCTCCAGTTTCTTGAGTCTCCCCTGCCAATACTGACAAGGGAAATTCTGGAGAGTCCTCACCACTCTCAGAGGAGTTCTGGCTATCACATTCCTGGTACATAGGGGCACCAGTGGGGGGCTCAGGATCATCCCACAGTTCCCAGAACTTCGGAAAATCCCTTCCCACAATGGCATCATGCGGTAATTGAGATACTAACCCCACTGGATGAGAGAGGGTACCTTTGGGGGTCTCGAAACACACTGTAGTCACTGGATACTCTCGGGTGTCCCCATGCACACAAATAACAGCTACCTTGCTATTCCCAGAGACCTCTGTTTTAACTAATTCAGCCTTTATCAGGGTCACAAGGCTACCTGAATCCAGTAATACCACAACATTTCTACCATTAATACACATTTTGCATAAATGTTTCTCAGTTCCCCGAATGGCAGTGCATGCGACTGTCGCACACAGCGACTGACGTCTGTCCATCAGAAAGTCACATTGCATGGGTTCCTCCACAACCGGGCAATTTGCTGCAATATGTCCCGCTTGCCGGCAGCGGTAGCAAACGATCCTTCTTGCGGCCTCTTGAGCCGCTGATTTCCCAGGCTGTTCTCGCCAAACTTGGGGTAGAGCTCCCACCCTCTCACTCTCTCCACCCTCACCCCTTGGAATCCTCTTATCCGCCCCTGGGGATGGTCTGGTCTTAGGGTGGAAAGTCCGAGAGTCTCTGGAAGAGGCCGTCAGGTTCTCTGTAGCCAAGTATCTCTCTACACGATCCACAAGTTTACCGGCCGTTTCTGGGTCTCCATGGCTTACCCACTTTTGAATGGCGGTAGGAAGAGCTCTCAAGAAACGATCCATCACAACACGTTCCACAATCTCCGGTGCGGACAAAGTCTCTGGCTGTAGCCACTTCCTGCTCAGGTGAATGAGATCATACATTTGAGACCTGGGGGGTTTTCCAAGCTGGAAAGTCCAGTTATGCACACGCTGAGCCCGGACAGCCAGGGTGACACCCAGCCTTGCCAATATTTCAGCTTTTAGCATCACATAGTCTTTTGCTTGGTCAGGCTCTAGGTCATAGTAAGCCTTCTGCGATTCACCAGTTAACAGAGGAGCCACCAGTCCAGCCCACTGCTCCTCAGGCCACTTTTCTCTTTCAGCAGTCCTTTCAAATGTGGTCAAAAATACCTCTGGATCATCCTCTCCAGTCATTTTTGTCAATAAACGACTCACCCCAAAGGACGCGGTATTAGTGGGACGGCTTTCCTCACTGGTCTGCGGACGTTGCTGCATTACTGCTTCCATTTGTTGTAGTCTCTGCTCTTGCTTCTGTAACAGGTCTATGAAGCGGGCCTCAGATTGCTGCTGGGCTTGTTGATGAGCTTGCTGCTGGGCTGCAAGGCTCCTTTGCAAACCTGCATTTGTCTGCTGTTGATTGGCATTTGCTAGAGCCAGCTGTTTCAGTATCTCCTCCATGCTGGCTTAAAAAAAACTGCCACTGGTTCTCCACCAACTGTGAGGGGGTTAACTCGGTAGCGGGTGTGTGTGACCCCCTGGTTGGGCTCCCCACACAAAAACAGGGCCAGCAGACGGAGGTTGTGGTTTTCAAAATCAAAAGGTGCGGTTTATTTCTCTATGTACAGTGACAAAAACACAGCAAAGCCAAAAAGAAACAAACAAAATAAATCCTGGTCAGTTTGACCTCTGACTAAACATGCAGGTTTCCTAAACTAACAACTGGGATCAGCCTGGTGCTGTCCTAGTCCCTAAGTCCCTGGTTTAGTAAAAGTCCAAACAAATAGCCACACAGGCTTTGCCTCACCGCACAGGGGTTCACTCTCCCTAGACAGTCCACACAGGTCTGGTTCCAGGCATGAGCAAACACCTAATGAATCTGGGAGTTTTTATAGAGGCCTTAAACGAACTGACAGGCTTCAGCTGGTCTCATCAACTCCCTGCCTCACGACGCCCAGCACTCTCCCTAGAGGTATGAGTCATTCATGAGCCCACTAGCCTCAGCTGGGCTTCATCAACTCCCTAGTTGTATAAGTCGGCATAAAGCCTGAATCTGGGAGAAATATATCTACCCCCCTGGATGCAACCAGGTGACTTTACCTTCCTGCTGTCACAATATATAAGAATAATATTTTAATTTGAATTTAATGCATTTCTTCATTGTAAGATGTGAGGGGTTTCCTTGTCTGTGGATTCATTTAGTGAGCAGCTGGCCTGTTAGGTCTTTTACCTGCAACATTTGTTGCCCTTCATCTCTCCAATCCATGAAGCTCCCCCATTAATTCAATTCAATCGAAATTCAATTTAATTAAAACATATTGGATGGATTTTATAATTCATTTTTTGTTTCGTTTTATATGTATGTGTATCCATGATTTGCCATCTAGTCTAGTCGCCCCTAATTGCTATGGAGATCATTATCTCTTGTGCTTTTTTATTTTTATACACACTTGATATTTTAATTTTTCCATATAAGATTGTTACAATATCCAGTTAGGGGTCATGGCAATTCATTATTGTTTATTGACCAACGTTCCATTAGAGAAATTCATTATGCACATTTGGTCTTTGTCTCTTTGAGACTTTGACTGTGTGTTTCTTTTGTGGGGGAGCGCATTGCTGTTTCCTACTTATTCCCTGCTTGTCACCGCACTGTGTGTGGAACGCATGGCGTGATTACGGCTGTAGCGCATCACGTGATGCTGTACAGGTCACATGTGGGATGGGATGTGGTTGGTGCAGACGTCCAGCCCTTACGACATCACGTCGGTGTGGAAGGCGGACGTGTCACGCTGTCTTTCTCCTGGAACGCATCACGTGATTGCGCCTGGAGCGCATCGCGTGATGCTGTACAGGTTACATGTGGGACAGGATGGGTTGGTGCAGACGTCCAGCCCTCATGACATCACGTCATTGCGGAGGGCGGACGTGTCACGCCGGGCTTCTTTTGGAACCCATCACGTGATTGCGCCTGGAGCGCATCACGTGATGCCGTATGAGTCATATGACGGTGTGTTGCGGGACGTGACGCGATTAGCGCGGACGTCCTGCTTTCTACACACCAGTCCGCAGTCTGTGCACGGTCACCCCATGGACCATATTTGGTCCATTTCCTATGCCCGGCCTGTGTACTCGGGCACATGACACACCATGCTGGCCATATTTATTACATTAGCCATGTGTGAAACACATGATGGTGTGTTGCGGGACGTGACGCGATTAGCGCGGACGTTCTGCTTTCCACACACTAGTCTGTGTACGGTCACCCCATGGACCATATTTGGTCCATTTCCTGTGCCTGGCCTGTGTGCTCGGGCACATGATACATCATGTTGGTCATATTTAATATATAAGCCAAGTGTGGTGGCCAGAATTTTGCCTGTCCACCCCCCTGTCATTTATGTATGGCTTTTTAAATTCCATATATATTTATATTTTTACTTTATAAGACCACATACCCCTGGAATATTTATCAACATTGAACATCATTCATGACCCCACGTAGAGGCAGGAAGCAGACATTGAGGAGCCATTTTGGATGACCCAGGAATTGATTGCTCATGTGATGAATTCACAGGTGAGGTTACTCTTACCCTATTAGGGGGGTATGTTGTCTATATAATGTGTGGAGGCAGCAGTGGATGCATACCCCAGATGATGCAAATTTCTTGCGAAACGCGTCGGGTTTTCCACTGTTGCCATTGATTTTCATGAAGCGCTTTTTAACTACTTGAATGTAAGTGTAATTACCTACATTAAACATACTGTTTTTAGCAGTATCACGCTATGTGCCTTCTTCTTTTTTTTCTATTCCTTTCACATTGTGCTATTGAGTCATCGTCTCTCAAGTTTCTATCAACCTCTTCACTGTGAGCTGCTGTGAGAGACATTCTTTGGTTCAACTATCAACTGTTGACCCTTCAGGAATACACATCAAAAGCCTATGTTGACCCTCTGGACATATGTTCAGTAGGGTCCACTAAGTCTGGTAAGCCTCCTTTATATTGGTTGTGGCTTTTTCCCCTTTATTATCGGTTTGGAAGTGTTTGTAGTCCAATCATCACAAATTTTTTTTGGGATTATTGTGGAACACCATTGGACTTTAATTTTTGCAATTGTTTGAATGTGTTTTTGAGGACCACCCATCAAGGACTCTTTCAAAAACTGTATTGTTATTCACACAGGGAATCATTTAGTTTTTCCTTGCACATTTTGGTTTTTTTCACTCATTTATTTGTTTGACACACACCCATTTAGCGCTGCAATTTTTTTATTTTTTTGTTCTATGCACCTTTTTGTCCACAGGTTTTGCAGCCGCTTTTTTGCACTTAGTAGCAGCGCAGAAACTTTTGTGTTTGTTTCTATGCTTTTGTGATTTTATTTTTGCTGCAGCTACTTGTATTCATTCACATGGATGTTTTTGATTATCGTGCTTCCCATACGGTGAACACAGATGGGGTGTTCACCGCAACAGGAAGCGACACGGAAATAGGAGGTTTGTTTGTTAGGCTCAAGAATGTTATGTCCTCTGAGCTCCATTTACAATGGGACCTTGTATTTTTAGAACAATACATTTCAGATCGGATGGTCCCGAGAAGCCTCCGGTGGGAGGTTCAACCCCAACAAAGTGATCTCGAAATTGAATCATGGTTCAATTATTTTAATGACGCTGGCATTAAATTTTTGAGTGTCCTGATCTCAAAGAAAAAAATGAGGCTGATGGTGTTAGATAGAGAGATTAAGGAAATTAGAGAGAAGTTGTCTTAATACAAAACCTCTCTCGAATATCTCTCTCTTTCGACCAATCTGCAAAATTTTCTTGAAAAAGAAGATAGAATTTCAGAAACTCAAAAAACATAAAAAATACTCAAGGGACATGGGAGATTATAAGAATGGTACTGTCTTTGGTTGGCAGAAACTATTTTCAGTAACTTCTGGTGTAGAGATGGATTCAACTCCACCACTATTGCCTTCTTCCTCCCTAGCCCCTGGGGTTGTCAAAGGTCCAACTATGAGTCAAAATCTGGGCGGACCTACGACGGCCTCTACTTCAAAGAACGGATCGGGGAACCACTCACAGATTCCCCCAGTAAGAGTCCGTCAGTCCAGTTCACATACCCCCCAAAAGTCCCAACGGGGAAGAATTAAACCTAGAGGGAATAGGGGAGGTAGAGGTTCATCAAGAGGTAATTTCCATCACCCTGGTGGCCAGCGGCATTATGACTATGACGATCATTATTACGATTCCTCTCCTGCTCGACATAGGGATCGTTCAGATCCCCGTCGTGGCCATTCCCCTTACTACTGTCCCCCTTCTATATCCACACAGAATAGATTTTCCCCTCTTAGGGATATGCGTAGTGATAGTCACTATCAAACGCATAATAGCAACCCCCATGATTCATCCTATTACAATCGTGAGCAGTCCAACTCACAGATGTATAGAGGACGGGATTTTCACGAGGACCGAACAACTTACAAAAAGGGTCCAGATCCAAGAGAGGGACCAGAGGGGGACAGAGAGTTCAGAAGAGGAAAAAGAAGGCGCACATAGCGGGTCAAGGTGTATTCAACTTAAGTACCAAGGTATTCACACCAGATGAATTGTCGGTTTTGGATAAGGGCCTCAAGTTCGCCCCTCCAAAAAGACTGGACAAATTTGGTACTTTCATCGACATACACAAATACATACGTAAGATTAACATACAGCGATATCTCATTACTAATCCCATTAGAAATGAGTGTAGGGCGGCTACATCTGGGACAGTACATTCAGGTTTGTCTAACCCTTCGTTATTCAACCCGCCTGTCCCAGCAGCACCTGCTGTTAATATTTTTAGGGACCTAGTTCTTAAAGATCTAGCAGAGATTCCTGACAACTATAAACACCGCCAGACCTTGTCCAAAACGGGTCTCATGTCTTTGTGTTCAGACAAAGACCTTGTGATCCGCCCGGCGGACAAGGGTGGCGGCATAGTTGTCTTAGACAAACTTGACTATGAGAAAGAAATGTTCAGAATTTTGCAGGAGCCAAACACTTATCAAATATTACTCACCAATCCCACTTCTCGCTTTAAAGCGGAACTTCAAAAGTTGGTTGATAATGGATATGATAGAAATATATTGAATAAAAAAGAGAAAGCGTTCTTAACCACTTAAGCCCCGGACCATTTGGTAGCTAAAGGACCAGAGGTGAATTTAGAATTTTTGCACTGCGCTGCTTTAACTGTAAATTGTGCGGACATGCAATGTTGTACCCAAACAAAATTTGCGTCCTTTTCTTCCCACAAATAGAGCTTTCTTTTAATGGTATTTGATTGCCTCTGCGATTTTTATTTTTTGCGATATAAATGGAAAAAGACCGAAAATGTTGAAAAAAAATGATATTTTCTACTTTTTGTTATAAGAAAAATCGAATAAACTCAATTGTAGTCATACATTTAGGCCAAAATGTATTCAGCCACATGTTTTTAGTAAAAAAAATGTCAATAAGCGTATATTTATTGGTTTGCGCAAAAGTTATAGAGTTTACAAACTAGGGTACATTTTCTGAAATTTACACAGCTTTAAATTTATGACTGCCTATCTCATTTCTTGAGGTGCTAAAATGACAGGGCAGTACAAAACCCCCCCAAATGACCCCATTTTGGAAAGTAGACACCCCAAGGAAATTGCTGAGAGGCATGTTGAGCCCATTGAATTTTTATTTTTTTGTCCAAAGTGATTGAATAATGACTAAAAAAAAAAAAAAAATTACAAAAAGTTGTCACTAAATGATATATTGCTCACACATGCCATGGCTATATGTGGAATTTCACCCCAAAATACATTTTGCTGCTTCTCCTGAGTATGGGGATACCACATGTGTGGGACTTTTTGGGAGCCTAGCCGCGTACGGGACCCCGGAAACCAAGCACCGCCTTCAGGATTTCTAAGGGCGCAAATTTTTGATTTCACTCCTCACTACCTATCACAGTTTCGAAGGCCATAAAATGCCAAAATAGCACACAACCCCCCCAAATGACCCCATTTTAGAAAGTAGACACCCCAAGGAAATTGCTGAGAGGCCTGTTGAGCCCATTGAATATATTTTTTTTTGTCCCAAGTGATTGAATAATGACAAAAAAAAAAATTACAAAAAGTTGTCACTAAATGATATATTGCTCACACATGCCATGGTTATATGTGGAATTTCACCCCAAAATACATTTTGCTGCTTCTCCTGAGTATGGGGATACCACATGTGTGGGACTTTTTGGGAGCCTAGCCGCGTACGGGACCCCGGAAACCAAGCACCGCCTTCAGGATTTCTAAGGGCGCAAATTTTTGATTTCACTCCTCACTACCTATCACAGTTTCGAAGGCCATAAAATGCCAAAATAGCACAAACCCCCCCCAAATGACCCCATTTTAGAAAGTAGACACCCCAAGGAAATTGCTGAGAGGCCTGTTGAGCCCATTGAATATATTTTTTTTTGTCCCAAGTGATTGAATAATGACAAAAAAAATAAAAATTACAAAAAGTTGTCACTAAATGATATATTGCTCACACATGCCATGGTTATATGTGGAATTACACCCCAAAATAAATTTTTCTGCTTCTCCTAAGTACGGGGATACCACATGTGTGGGACTTTTTAGGAGCCTAGCCACGTACGGGACCCCGAAAACCAAGCACCGCCTTCAGGATTTCTAGGCACAAATGTTTGATTTCACTCCTCACTACCTATCACAGTTTCGAAGGCCATAAAATGCCAAAATCGCACAAAACCCCCCCAAATGACCCCATTTTGGAATATAGACACCCCAAGCTATTTGCTGAGAGGAATGGCGAGTATTTTACAGCTCTCATTTGTTTTTGAAAATGAAGAAAGAAAATATATATATATATATTTTTTTTCAATTTTCAAAACTTTGTGACAAAAAGCGAGATCTGCAAAATACTCACAATACCTCTCAGCAAATAGCTTGGGGTGTCTACTTTCCAAAATGGGGTCATTTGGGGGGGTTTTGTGCTATCTGGGCATTCCAAGGCCTCCGAAACTGTGATAGGCAGTGAGAAGTGAAATCAAAACTTTACACCCTTAGAAAGCCTGAAGGCGGTGCTTGGTTTTTGGGGTCCCGTACGTGGCTAGGCTCCCAAAAAGTCTCACACATGTGGTATCCCCGTACTCAGGAGAAGCAACAGAATGTATTTTGGGGTGTAATTCCACATATGCCCATGGCATGTTTGAGCAATATATCATTTAGTGACAACTTTGTGCAAAAAAAAAAAATTGTCGTTTTTCCGCAACTTGTGTCAACATATAAAATATTCCATGGACTCGACATGCCTCTCAGTATATACCTTGGGGTGTCTACTTTCCAAAATGGGGTCATTTGGGGGTGTTTTGAACTGTTCTGGCATTTTATACACAACATTAGGAAGCTTACATCCACTCTTCTAACCACTTGAAGACAAAGCCCTTTTTGACACTTTTTGTTTACATGAAAACATTATTTTTTTTGCAAGAAAATTATGTTGAACCCCCAAACATTATATATATTTTTAAAGCAAAGGCCCTACAGATTAAAATGGTGGGTGTTGCATTTTTTTTTCCTACACAGTATTTGCGCAGCGATTTTTCAAACGCATTTTTTGGGTTAAAAAATACACTTTTTTTAATTTTAATGCACTAAAACACACTATATTGCCCAAATGTTTGATGAAATAAAAAAGATGATCTTAGGCCGAGTACATAGATACCAAACACGACATGCTTTAAAATTTCGCACAAACGCGCATTGGCGACAAACTACATACATTTTTAAAAGCCTTTAAAAGCCTTTACAGGTTACCCCAGTAGATTTACAGAGGAGGTCTAAATGATTGCCCTCGATCTGACCTTCGCGGTGATACCTCACATGCATGGTGCAATTGCTGTTTACATATTACGCCAGACCGACGCTTGCGTTCGCCATTGGGCAAGGGCAGGACAGGGGTGCTTTTTTTTTTCCTTTTTTTTTCTTATTAATTTTGCTTTTTTATTTTATTTTTAAATTGTTCCTTCCAAGTATTTTTTTTAATCATTTTTATTGTTATCTCAGGGAATGTAAATATCCCCTATGATAGCAATAGGTAGTGACAGGTACTCTTTTTTTGAAAAAACTGAGACCCTAGATTTTTCCTCTGCCCTCAAAGCATCTGACCACACCAAGATCGGTGTGATAAAATGCTTTCCCAATTTCCCAATGGCGCTTTTTATATCCGGGGGGGGAATTCCCTCCCACTGCTTGTAAAAGCAGTCCAGAGGCTAATTAGCCGCTAGGATTGCTTTTACATGAAAGCCGGCCGCAGGATGAAAAGAATGATACCAAGATGATACCTAAACCCGCAGGCATCATTCTGGTATAAACATTCAAAGTCCAGCAACATACCAGTACGTTGCTGGTCCTTGTTGGACATGTATTGTAATCTTTTTTTTTCATGCAGCCAGTTGGCTGAACGAAAAAAGAGATTGATCGGTGGGTATGCCCACCATTAGAATACCGCCCTTCATCCACCCACTTCCAATGATGGGCATACACGCACCATTTATATATGCCGAAGCATGTGGGCATCCTCCCGCAAAAAAGTTATGCCGCACACACATGGTCGGACTTTTCCACGGGCAAGCCTCCTTCGGAATTTCGACCGTATGTACGCGGCATTAGGAGAAAAATCGCTCCTCCGCCCCTGCTGCCCCAATGCTTCGGCATATTTGCTTTTTTTTTTTAACTGTGGCGGTGAAATCACCTCCTACAGCACTGGAGTCGCAGGGATCAGGCCTGTCTCTGCGAACGCTGCAGTTATGTGTGTTTTTGTTTTGTAAGTGACAGTGATCGATCGATACTGCACTTGGGTGGCCTGGGCTGGACGGAGGGGCAAAACGCAGGTGCCAGCAGGTATCTGGGCTGATCCCGCTAACACTGCGTTTTTGGGAACCCTAAACTGCTGGGGATGCTAGTATAGATCTGATCAGATCAGATATTGATCTGTTCAGATACTATACCACTAAGGGGGGTGTATGCTTCACGCGTGGGTGTTAGCGTTACTGGCACTAACCTGACGCTGCCTGGGGTGTGACGCAGACCCTCTCTGATGCTAAAACCTAATTGATATCATCCGCCGGGTGATCAGGGGGTTAAACCTTTATTGGGTTATATACACGGCGGGTGCCCTGACACTATAAAAAGCAAACTAACTAACCAGCGTCACCCGTAACACTTATATGGTGATCACTGGTGAAAGGGTTAACTAGGGGCAATCAGGGGGTTAAAACCTTTATTAGATAATATATGGGGGTACCTGACGCTATAAAAACCTGCGGCGAACCTAAAAAAAATGACCAGCTACCGATCTGCATCACCGACACTAAGACAGCGTTTAGAAAAACGATCGCTTAGCGACAGTGGTGATGGGGGTGAAAGGGTTACCTGGGGGGCGATCAAGGGGGTTAAACCTTTATTAGATAATATATTGGGGTACCTGACGCTATAAAAACATGCGGCGAACCTAAAAAAAATTACTGGCTACCGATCTGCATCACCGACACTAAGACAGCGTTTAGAAAAACAATTGCTTAGCGACAGTGGTGATAGGGGGTGAAAGGGTTACCTGGGGGGCGATCAAGGGGGTTAAACCTTTATTAGATAATATATTGGGGTACCTGACGCTATAAAAACCTGCGGCGAACCTAAAAAAAATTACCGGCTACCGATCTGCATCACAGACACTAAGACAGCGTTTAGAAAAACGATCGCTTAGTGACAGTGGTGATAGGGGGTGAAAGGGTTACCTGGGGGGCGATCAAGGGGGTTAAACCTTTATTAGATAATATATTGGGGTACCTGACGCTATAAAAACATGCGGCGAACCTAAAAAAAATTACTGGCTGCCGATCGGCATCACTGACGCTAAGACAGCGATCAGAAAAATGATCGCTTAGCGACAGTGGTGATAGGCGGTGAAAGGGTTATCTGGGGGGTGATCAGGGGGTTAAACCTTTATTAGGGGGAGTTAGGGGGCTACACTGGACCTAAGACTAAACTTTGGTGACACTTTTACAGTCACAAATGTCACTGATTGCAGTGATCACTAAATAAATGGTCACTGCAATCAGTGACACTGTGACTGGGGGCTGGGGGGGTGATCCGAGGGGTGATCTGGGGTGTCTGGGGGGGCCTGGGGGGCGATTTATGTCCCTATGTGTCCTGGTGTCAATGTAGTGTTGTGTGCACTGACCTGATGTCTTCTCTTGTACGGCGCTCGGTATATGTGAGCGCCGCACCAGAGATGACATCACTTCCTCCTGCTCCCTCTGTCTGACACAGACAGAGGGGGCATTTCCATTCGCCGGGAGCGATCGCGAGGGGGTGGCCTGAAACGAATGGCTGCCCCCTCATCCCGGAACGCTCCCGGACACTTAGCCACCGCTCACTGTATAGGAGGGGGGTCCGATTGGACCCCCCAACTATACAAAGGCAATCACGTACACTCTACGTGATTGTGCCTGTCGGTGCCATTCTGCCGACGTATATATACAGTGAGCGGTCGTTAAGTGGTTAATACCCACAGTCCCTAGGATACCTACTATATACTATTTACCCAAGGTCCACAAGGACCCTGTGAACCCTCCTGGACGACCTATTGTTAGCGGTATCAATTCGGTCACATCTCGAATTGGTCGTTATATCGATCACTATTTACAGCCCTTGGTCAGATGTATACCGTCCTATTTGGGCGATACAGGTGCGACCATCAGGAAACTAGAGAGCATAGATATACGCGGCGATTACATCATGGTAACAGCCGACGTTGCCTCGTTATACACCTGCATACCCCACCAATTAGGTCTTGAGGCGGTACAGTACTTTCTGAATAAGGAAGAATCTCTAGCTTCCTTTCAGAAAGAATTTATCATGGAGCTGCTTGAGTTTGCCACTAGGAGCAGTTACTTTTGGTTCAATAACCAATTTTACTTACAGTTGAGGGGTGTGGCCATGGGGGCTAAATATGCCCCCAGTCTGGCCAACCTTTTTATGGCCAAGTGGGAAGAGGATGTCGTCCATGCCCAGGACGCCACGTCATTGGTGTTGTGGGCTAGATATATAGACGACATCCTCCTCCTCTGGGATGGCAGCATGGCGTCCTTAGAGACTTTTATGAACCATCTTAATTCCAATAATAGAGGGATTTCTCTTTCTTATACAGCCAGTCATGACAGGATTCAGTTCCTGGATCTTGAAATTAACATCATTAATCGGCAGTTTCAATTTCAAACCTTTTTTAAAAAGACTGACCGTAATGGCTTTATCCCTCATGATAGCTGCCATCATAGATCTTGGCTCAGTTCAGTTCCCCGCAGTCAATTCATTAGGCTGCGGGGGAAACTGCACTGATACGGATACATTTATTTCTCAGGCTAAAATCCTTAAAGATAGATTCATTGACAAGGGTTACGATCCTGCTGTCATTGACAGAGACCTTATGTTGACTCTAGAGACTGAAAGGAGTTCTCTGCTGGAGATAAAACCCAAGCGGGAAGTGGATGAGAGCTACAAATGGTCCATGGTCACTGCCTTTTCCACCCAACACAAACGGGTAAAAGCCATTATGGCTAAACACTGGGGTATTTTGAAAAATGATAGTGTTCTGAATACTGTATTACCTGATCAGGCTAAAATAGTGTTCAGAGGGGCACCAACTCTTCAGAGCACAATAGCTCCTAACATCATTAACCCCCCCGTACGCCCATCTTTTTTTCACCAATTAGTAGGCTATCATCCCTGCAAAAGGTGCAATGTGTGCAAATACAATATTTTGGGGAGAGGAAAATCATTGACATTTAGGTCAACCGTGACTGGTAGGACCTACCCCATTAAACAATTTTGCACTTGTGCTACCACACACATTGTATATTTAATCACATGCCCATGTGGCAAACAGTATGTGGGCCGCACCATCCGAACGTTTTCGGTAAGGGTGGGTGAACACGTTGCTCTGATTATGGGTGGTGATGTTCACCATACAGTACCCAGACACTATAAGCTATGTCATAACAGAAACCCGGCAGGCACCCAGTTTCTTATTATTGACCATTACATACCACCATGGAGGGGTGGGGCTAAAACTAGGGGTGTTTCACAACTTGAAACATACTGGATTTATGAACTTCAGACACACAGGCCTCTCGGCCTGAACGTCGAGTGGGATATTAATTCCTTTATTAATAAATCCTAATGACATATTTGTTACTCAATTTGTCTTTTAATGTGGGTCTTTCTACGTTTTCATCTTTCTCTTTCTCTTTTTTCAGTTTTTTTCTACATATATTACAAATTCGATACGCTTAGGGATTAATCTGCGTGAGGGCTGTCACATACATATTTGTTTTAGATATATAAGAATAATATTTTAATTTGAATTTAATGCATTTCTTCATTGTAAGATGTGAGGGGTTTCCTTGTCTGTGGATTCATTTAGTGAGCGGCTGGCCTGTTAGGTCTTTTACCTGCAACATTTGTTGCCCTTCATCTCTCCAATCCATGAAGCTCCCCCATTAATTCAATTCAATCGAAATTCAATTTAATTAAAACATATTGGATGGATTTTATAATTCATTTTTTGTTTCGTTTTATATGTATGTGTATCCATGATTTGCCATCTAGTCTAGTCGCCCCTAATTGCTATGGAGATCATTATCTCTTGTGCTTTTTTATTTTTATACACACTTGATATTTTAATTTTTCCATATAAGATTGTTACAATATCCAGTTAGGGGTCATGGCAATTCATTATTGTTTATTGACCAACTTTCCATTAGAGAAATTCATTATGCACATTTGGTCTTTGCCTCTTTGAGACTTTGACTGTGTGTTTCTTTTGTGGGGGAGCGCATTGCTGTTTCCTACTTATTCCCTGCTTGTCACCGCACTGTGTGTGGAACGCCTGGAGCGCATCACGTGATGCCGTATGAGTCATATGACGGTGTGTTGCGGGACGTGACACGATTAGCGCGGACGTCCTGCTTTCTACACACCAGTCCGCAGTCTGTGCACGGTCACCCCATGGACCATATTTGGTCCATTTCCTATGCCCGGCCTGTGTACTCGGGCACATGACACACCATGCTGGCCATATTTATTACATTAGCCATGTGTGAAACACATGACGGTGTGTTGCGGGACGTGACGCGATTAGCGCGGACGTTCTGCTTTCCACACACTAGTCTGTGTACGGTCACCCCATGGACCATATGTGCCAGGCCTGTGTGCTCGGGCATATGATACATCATGTTGGTCATATTTAATATTTAATATATAAGCCAAGTGTGGCGGCCAGAATTTTGCCTGTCCACCCCCCTGTCATTTATGTATGGCTTTTTAAATTCCATATATATTTATATTTTTACTTTATAAGACCACATACCCCTGGAATATTTATCAACATTGAACATCATTCATGACCCCACGTAGAGGCAGGAAGCAGACGTTGAGGAGCCATTTTGGATGACCCAGGAATTGATTGCTCATGTGATGAATTCACAGGTGAGGTTACTCTTACCCTATTAGGGGGTTATGTTGTCTATATAATGTGTGGAGGCAGCAGTGGATGCATACCCCAGATGATGCAAATTTCTTGCGAAACGCGTCGGGATTTTCCACTGTTGCCATTGATTTTCATGAAGCGCTTTTTAACTACTTGAATGTAAGTGTAATTACCTACATTAAACATACTGTTTTTAGAAGTATCACGCTATGTGCCTTCTTTTTTTTCTATTCCTTTCACATTGTGCTATTGAGTCATCGTCTCTCAAGTTTCTATCAACAAGCTATTGTTTGGCTTGGTAATATGTACTGATAAGATGTGTACACACAAATATATGGATACATGATTGCACGTTATCTATTTCTGCTCGGTGAAAAGCTACTCAGGGAGCAGCAGTGGCATTGCTTTCACGGGGGATTTTTAGCAGCCTCAGGCCTCGTACACACGGCCGAGATTCTCGTCGAAAAAAACATGACGTTTTTTTCGACAAGATTCTTGGACAAGAAAATTGTCCCGGCCGAGTGTACACACGCTCGATTCAAAGAACCCGCGGTTCTTTGAATGAAGCGTACGCGGTGACGTCATCGACTACGACGAGCATGCGCTCGTCACATTTGATGCCGTCGCCGCCATCTTGGTATACCCTATCTATGCCTAGGAAGCTACCGTGCATGCGTCAAATTCATTTCGAACATGCGCGGGCTTCCCGCCGGACAGGTAAGTGTACACACACTCACTTTTCTCGTCGAGAAACAGGCTGACGAGAATCTCGACGAGAAAATAGAGAGCAGGTTCTCTATTTTCTCGTCGAGGTTACTTGTCGGTTTTCTCGACGAGAAACCCGATAGCCGCGTACACACGACCGATTTACTCGGCAAGACATCTCTGCCAGCAAGTTTCTTGCTGGTTCTTGCCGAGAAAATCGGTCGTGTGTACGAGGCCTCAGTGTTGTATTTCAGCTGATATCTTCAACACGTGCATTTATAAGCACCTGTGGTAGCTAGCAATCAAATTGATGAATACTATCAAGGGTAAGTTATTAGTAAGTTGTAATAACTTTATATTAAGTGCAGTTAATTATGTAACAGTGTTTAAATGGATCAAAGTTTAGTATTTTAGTAGCAATCATGTTTTTAGGCGTTTATTAAGTTGAGTAGATTTATAGTTTTGCAGAGTTATATAGGCTCTTCTGTACTTCGGTTCTCCAGTCCCCCCATTTTTTTAAACCCCAGCATAGCTTGTGGTGGGTACTGTATTTTTCAGATACTCACCCACCCATGGATCCTGTGGTGTCTCTCCAGATAAGCCTCTCTAATTTGTTTGTTTGTGAGTGTAACACTTGCATTTGGTTTTATTTTTATTAAATCCTATTTGACTGCTACACTTCGAAGGCGCTGCTTCTTGTTTCCTTTTTGCTATTTCAGATCTCTTCTATCTGTCAGCTGGCAGCCTTCTCTGCGGACTAGTTATTGTACACATATGGACTAATGTTATGGACTAAATACATTTATTATTCTCCCAATTACTCTCCCTCTGCCTCTATACCAGTTTGTCCATATACCTTTATCCCGAGTGCGCTTGGTTAACCCCTTGTGTTGTATATCCCCTCACTCTGCATCTCACAGATCAGTTTTTTCTGTCTAGCAAGGAGTAGGGCATGGCTCCCTTCGGACCCATTGGTCCGGGGGGAAAAATATTTATTGCTACATTTTTTGTTTCCTGCGATCTTCGATCAACTGCCAACTGGGTGACAGGCTGGATCCTCGATCCTTGTCTCTCCAGTTTCGGCCATCGAGCAGGTGCCGACCCTAGCTACGCGCTGGGTTTTCCACGACATGCTCCACGCGTGGCCGGTGAGCCTACGCTCCAGGGCTTGCATCGGGCTGCTCGGCTTCGGCTGACCTTACGGCCGAGTCACAGCAGCCTGTCTCGTGAGCGTCACGCTCCAGGGCATACATATGATCATCCCCTAGGGTCCAATCACAGGATGCCTGGCCTGGATTCCGTGCGCGGACGATGATCTGTTTGGAATGTCTTCCAGCATGATGCATGCAGGATAGGTAAGAAAAATCCCCTGCCTCGGGTGGGTGATTTGGCTGGACATTCCTGGAGAGACCAAGTGGTTGTGTCCTCTTTCTTCCCTCTCTCCCTGCCTTTCCCTCCTCCCTGGGCCTCTGGCTAAGTTTGCTGGGTGCTGGGGGTCACCTAGGGGGTTCCACTGGAGGGGGGCTGGCTGTAACTAACATTTAAAAGAAATGTAATTTCTGCTTACCTGTGTGCTTCCCCCTCCATGCGGTCGGCGGCCATTTTGCGGTGGTCCATGCCGGTTTTGGCCTCTAGTGACTGCCCGGTGGCCATTTTCCTGTGGTTTTGCGCCTATAGTTGTATAGCGCCGTTTGGCGCCATTTCCTTGTAGTTCCACACCCACTGGCCTGTATCGACTTATCAGCGGCCATGTTTGTTATGATTCACACTGTATGTATATACCGCCGTTCGACCATCTTTTTGTGGTCTATGGCTGCTTTGGCCTCTTTCTTCGTCTCGGTGGCCATTTTCTTAGAGCCCACATTATCTTCCATACAGCCGTTTGGCGGCCATTTGGTGAGAGTCTCCAGCCTCTAGGGTGCATTACACTGGCATTCACACAGGAAGCACTAATAAAAGCAGACTGACAAAGCAGCGGTGGGACAGCATCACAGGCGCAGCACACGGCAGCATAGCGGTACCGATCCAAGGGTGGGGAGTCCTCTGGGTGACCCAGCATCTCTGCAGCACAGGAGGGTGGCCTATTGAGATCTTGCCTGGAGCCCTGTGGGTGTCAGTGCATGGTCAGCATGGCATCTGAGCCAGATGTTTTCTCCCCTGAAACGCCAAATTTAGCAGCTGGTGCCCCTGAGGTGTCTATGGGCGCTATGTCTGCAATCCTTTTGCTGCCAGGATGGAAGCTGCGCACGGGAATACAGGGGTAGTCAACGCCCCGTCCCCTGCAATCTTGGGATATTTCTGATGCAGAACCAGGTCCAGCTACAGCTCATGGCCCAGATACTGACGCATCAGAGACTGCAGACCGTGACCGATCGGACAGTGAGGATGACTCCAAGTCCAGGTCAGTACGTGAGAAGGCTTTGGTATCTGACCTTATTACTGCAGTGCGGGATACGCTAAAATTGGAAAATACTGCAGAAGCAGCAGAGACTCCAGTCCCCTTTGGGTTTCGTAAACCTGCCCGCACTGCTAGGGTGTTTCCTTGTGTGTCTTATTTTGATAAGCTCTTATACAAGGAATAAGAGAACACACTAAGGGTTTTTACAGCCCCAAAGAAGTTTGCGGTACGGTACCCCTTTGAGGAGAGTTTTCTGAAGAAATGGACCTCTCCCCCTATAGTGGACCCTCCGGTGTCCAGATTTAATAGGGCTATCACAATTCCAGTAGAAGGGGCTCCTGTTTTCAAGGACCCTGTGGATAAGAAGGCTGAAGCACTCGTTCACTACCTCTACTCAGTGGTAGGCTCGGCAGTACGCCTGGCATTGGCTGGGGCCCTAGTGTGTCAGACACTAACTGAATGGGCAAAATTGCTACTCCAGGGGTTAAAGGAGCGAGATGCTCCTCCTGATGAACTTTGGCCGACCAGTTGGTCCAGGGCCTTAGGTTTGTCTGCGAGTCAGACATGGATACTATTCCCCTGCTGTCAATAGCTTTGGTTTATGCAGTAGCAATACGCCGCCTGATCTGGCTAAAGGGCTGGTCTGCGGACCAGACAGCCAAGAAGGCCCTGTTGGATCTGCCCTTTAAGGGCGACAGACTTTTTGGGGCCTCTCTGGATGACATCAAGGAATGCCACAGGAGGTAAAAGTACGTTGCTTCCCCAAACTAGCAAGGGTAAGGGGCCGCGCCAAGGGCAAGGGCCCTCCTTTACTGCACGCAAGCGTTTTTTTCGTCCCCCTAGGGCGACAGGGTAAAGACCCCAGGCCGACAAGGCGCCTGCCCAAGGACAAAAGCGTCCTTGGTCCCGCAGACCCAACAAGCCTGCGGACAAATCTGCATCCGCATGAAGGTCCGCCCCCCACCCAGCTCTCGGGTGGGGGGACGTCTTCGCAAATTTGCGACTCAGTGGACAGCTCTAGTCTCCGACAGGTGGGTTTGCGAAGTAATCTCCTCAGGCTACAAGATAGAATTTCTCTCTTGTCCACCGGACAGATTCGTCACCTCCAATCTCCAGCAACTACAGACCCATCGGGAGGCCCTGTATGGGGCGGTCCAGGGTCTACTGGAATACGGGGTAGTTATTCCAGTTCCAGAACAGGAACGGGGGTCAGGGTTTTTACTCAAATCTGTTCATTGTGCTGAAGGATGGGGTTTGTCCAATCTTGGATCTCAGGGCCCTCAATTGCTTTGTGAAGGTACAAAGATTTCGGATAGAGTCGGTTCGATCTGTAGTCACTGGTCTCCATCTGGGGGACTTTCTGGCCTCCTTGGACATCAAGGATGCATACCTGCATGTTCCCATATACTCCAGAGACCAGAGGTTTCTGCGATTTGCAATCGGGAAGAACCACTATCAGTTTGTGGCCCTCCCGTTTGGCCTTGCTTCAGCACCCAGGACGTTCACCAAGGTGCTCGCTCCGATTCTGGCAATTTAAGACAGCAGGGTATCGCTATCATGGGCTACTTGGACGACCTTCTTCTGAAGACCCCTTCAAGCTCAGAATTAGAGGTAAGCGTGTCCATTACCTGTGAGACACTTCGAGACTGTGGTTGGATACTAAACGCGCAAAAGTCAGTATTGGTGCCGACTTAACGCCTAGTGTACCTGGAGTTGATTCTGGATTCCTCGGAGGCAAAAGGATTCCTCGGAGGCAAAAGGATTCCTCCCTTCGGGCTGCAGTGTGGCAGTTGACTAACAAGAGTTGGTGGTCACTCTGTTTTTGCATGCGAGTGTTAGGCCTCATGGTAACCTCCTTCGAGACGGTCCAATCTGCTCAATATCACACTCAGGTGTTACAGAAAGAAGTTCTGTCTAGATGGAACAGATGTCCATCTCTGCATTATCAAATCCGAGTAAGCCACCTAGTCAGGAGATCCCTGGTATGGTGGCTGACAGCACTTCCGGTTTACTGGATAGTGATCACGACGGACACCAGCCTTAAAGGTTGGGGGGAGTCTAAGGTGTTAAGTCGGTGCAAGGTTGCTGGACCCCAGAGGAATCCCGCCTGCCGATCAATGTCCTGGAAATCCGGCCAATCAGGCTGTGCCTCTTCAGATGGTCTCAGATGCTGCAAGGGCAGCCAGTCAGGATACAGTCAGACAACGCCACAGCAGTGGCATATGTCAATCAAGGAGGAACAAGAAGTTAAGCTGCAGCATTGGAGGTCGCTTGCATCCTGAAGTGGGCAGAGGAGCGTACCGGCACTGTCGGCCGTGTACATTCCGGGTGTGGAGAACTGGCAGGTGGACTACCTGAGTCGCCAAATGCTGGACTAGGGAGAATGGTCCTTATACCCGGAGGTGTTTCAGCTCTTCTGCAAAAAAAGGGGCACGCCAGACGTAGATCTTCTGGCGTCCCGACTCAATCGGAAGGATTTGAGGTTTGTGGCCCGGTCAAAGGACCCATGGGCAGACGCAACGGACGTGTTGGTAGCATTGTGGAGTCAGTATCTGCTAATCTATGCCTTCCCTCCCATGAGGCTCCTTCCTCATCTGCTTCACAGAGTGGAGGCAGAGGGAATTCCAATGTTCCTGATCGCTCCAGATTGGCCTCCGCATCCTTGGTACACCGATCTAGTACATCTGGTAGCAGACGTCCCCTGGCGCATACCACTATGGAAGGACCTGCTATCACAAGGCCCCATACTCTATCCTGCTATAGTCACTGGCTTAAACAGCATGGCTATTGAGAACCAGGTACTGAGACCGGGGCCTGTCAGATTCAGTAATCTCTACTATGAGAAGTGCTCGGAAAACGTCCTCTAGGAAGGTTTATTACCGCACTTGGAAGGCCTACATCTCCATGTGTGAGGAAATTAAGTGGCATCCGCATACTTATTTGGTTTCCAGAATCTTGCTGTTTCTACAGCGTGGGGTGGACCAAAGGCTTGCCCTAAGTACAATTAAGGGACAGATCTCTGCCCTGGCTGTCTTTTTTTCAGCGACACCTGGCGGCTCACTGAGTAAATTTGTGCAGGGGGTTCGGCATGTGGCTCCTCTGGTCAATCCCCCGCTACCTCCGTGGGACTTGAACCTGGTCCTCTCGGTGCTTCAGAAGTCACCGTTTGAGAATATTAGGGAGATTCCCTTGTTGACACTTTCTCAGAAAGTGGTCTTTTTGGTAGCTGTTACGTCAGTTAGACAGACAAGTTTCTGAGCTGGCAGCCTTTTCATACAAGGCTCCCTATCTGATCTTCCACAAGGATAAGGTGGTGCTGCGGCCACAGCCTTCCTTCCAAAAGTCGTTTTGGCTTTTCATCTCAATGAAGAGATTGTACTTCCATCCTTGTGTCCTCATTCCTTGAATCCTAAGGAGTCAGCGTTGCATTCCTTGGACGTTGTCCGAGCTTTGAGTATACCTATCTGCTACTTCCCTGTTCCGGAAGTCAGACTCACTGTTTGTTTCGGTGGCTGGTCCCAAGAAGGGCCTAGCAGTCTTGTTGGCCACCATCTCAAGGTGGATCCGACAAATGGTAATCCAGGCTTATGCCTTAAAGGGTCAATCGCCCCCCTTTCCTGTCACGGCGCATTCGACCAGGGCAATAGGTGCCTCTTGGGCTTTCCAACATCAAGCGTCTGTTTCCTAATTATGTAAAGTGGCGACTTGGTCGTCCGCTCACACTTTCACTAAATTCTACAAGGTTGATGTAGGTGCATCTTTCGCCCGCAAAGTTTTGCAGGCGGCTGTCTAAGAGTTGCAACTCCTCCGTTGGAGTGCTGTTTTGTGTTTGGGGTAAAGTTTACTGTTATGCTGTTACCACCCCTCGTTTCTTTTTACACTGCTTTGGGACGTCCCACTTGTTAATAGGAAGCTGTGTCAGTCCATGAACGAAAGAGTAAATAGGATTTTTTACTCACCGTAAAATCCTTTTCTGAGTTCATGGACTGACACAGCACCCACCCCTCTAAGTTTGTGCTGCTTTTTGACAAACTGATCAGCGAGATGCAGAGAGGATATACCCAGAGGGTCCGCTGTAAAGCAACACTTTGTACAAATTTTTTCTGCCTAGTCACTCCTAAATAACGGATAATACCCACTTGTCAATAGGAAGCTGTGTCGGTCCATGGACTCAGAGAAAAGGATTTAACGGTGAGTAAAAAATCCAATTTTTTCCTCAGTTTAGGCGTATAATACATATTTGAGGTAAAATTTGCAATAAGCATTTATTGGTTTGCGCAAAAGTTATAGCGTCTACAAAATAGGGGATAGTTTAATGGCTATTTTTTACTAGTAATGGCAGCGATTTATATCGTGACTGCGACATGGCCGACACATTGGACACTTGATGCCATTTTGGGACCATGACCATTGTTATTTATACAGCACAGTGCTATAAACACTAATGCCCCATACACACGATCATTTTTCATGCCGTTAAAAATGCCATTAAAAAAAATGGCCATTAACCACTTAAGCCCCGGACCATTTCGGGCCATTAGGACCAAGCCTGTTTTTGGGATTCGGCACTGCGCTGCTTTAACTGTAAATTGTGCGGACATGCAATGTTGTACCCAAATGAAATTTGCGTCCTTTTCTTCCCACAAATAGAGCTTTCTTTTAATGGTATTTGATTGCCTCTGCGATTTTTATTTTTTGCGATATAAACAGAAAAAGACCGAAAATTTTGAAAAAAAATGATATTTTCTACTTATTGTTATAAGAAAAATCGAATAAACTCAATTTTAGTCATACATTTAGGCCAAAATGTATTCAGCCACATGTCTTTAGTAAAAAAAATGTCAATAAGCGTATATTTATTGGTTTGCGCAAAAGTTATAGCGTTTACAAACTAGGGTACATTTTCTGAAATTTACACAGCTTTAAATTTATGACTGCCTATCTCATTTCTTGAGGTGCTAAAATGGCAGGGCAGTACAAAACCCCCCCAAATGACCCCATTTTGGAAAGTAGACACCCCAAGGAAATTGCTGAGAGGCATGTTGAGCCCATTGAATATTTTTTTTTTTTGTCCCAAGTGATTGAATAATGACAAAAAAAAGAAAAAAAAAATTACAAAAAGTTGTCACTAAATGATATATTGCTCACACATGCCATGGTTATATGTGGAATTGCACCCCAAAATACATTCTGCTGCTTCTCCTGAGTACGGCGATACCACATGTGTGGGACTTTTTAGGAGCCTAGCCACGTACGGGACCCCGGAAACCAAGCACCGCCTTCAGGATTTCTAAGGGCGCAAATTTTTGATTTCACTCCTCACTACCTATCACAGTTTCGAAGGCCATAAAATGCCAAAATAGCACAAAACCCCCCCAAATGACCCCATTTTGGAAAGTAGACACCCCAAGCTATTTACTGAGAGGCATGTTCAGTCCATGGAATATTTTATATTTTGCCACAAGTTGCGGGAATATGACAAACTTTTTTTTTTTTGCACAAAGTTGTCACTAAATGATATATTGCTCACACATGCCATGGGCATATGTGAAATTACACCCCAAAATACATTCTGCTGCTTCTCCTGAGTACGGGGATACCACATGTGTGGGACTTTTTGGGAGCCTAGCCGCGTACGGGACCCCAAAAACCAAGCACCGCCTTCAAGGTTTCTAAGGGCATAAATTTTTGATTTCACTCCTCACTACCTATCACAGTTTTGAAGGCCATAAAATGCCAAGATGGCACAAAACCCCCCCAAATGACCCCATTTTGGAAAGTAGACACCCCAAGCTATTTGCTGAGAGGCATGTTGACCCCATTGAATATTTTTTTTTGTCCCAAATGATTGAATAATGACAAAAAGAAAAAAAAAATGTACAAAAAGTTGTCACTAAATGATATATTGCTCACACATGCCATGGTTATATGTGGAATTGCACCCCAAAATACATTCTGCTGCTTTTCCTGAGTACGGGGATACCACATGTGTGGGACTTTTTGGGAGCCTAGCCGCGTACAGGGCCCCAAAAACCAAGCACCGCCTTCAGGATTTCTAAGGGCGTAAATTTTTGATTTCACTCCTCACTACCTATCACAGTTTCGAAGGCCATAAAATGCCAAAATAGCACAAAACCCCCCCAAATTACCCCATTTTGGAAAGTAGACACCCCAAGCTATTTGCTGAGAGGCATGTTGAGTCCATGGAATATTTTTTATTTTGCCACAGGTTGCGGGAATATGACAAACTGTTTTTTTTTGCACAAAGTTGTCACTAAATGATATATTGCTCACACATGCCATGGGCATATGTGAAATTACACCCCAAAATACATTCTGCTGCTTCTCCTGAGTACGGGGATACCACATGTGTGGGACTTTTTGGGAGCCTAGCCGCGTACGGGACCCCAAAAACCAAGCACCGCCTTCAAGGTTTCTAAGGGCATAAATTTTTGATTTCGCTCCTCACTACCTATCACAGTTTTGAAGGCCATAAAATGCCAAGATGGCACAAAACCCCCCCAAATGACCCCATTTTGGAAAGTAGACACCCCAAGCTATTTGCTGAGAGGCATGTTGAGCCCATTGAATATTTTTTTTTTGTCCCAAATGATTGAATAATGACAAAAAGAAAAAAAAATGTACAAAAAGTTGTCACTAAATGATATATTGCTCACACATGCCATGGTTATATGTGAAATTACACCCCAAAATACATTCTGCTGCTTCTCCTGAGTACGGGGATACCACATGTGTGGGACTTTTTGGGAGCCTAGCCGCGTACGGGACCCCAAAAACCAAGCACCGCCTTCAAGGTTTCTAAGGGCATAAATTTTTGATTTCACTCCTCACTACCTATCACAGTTTTGAAGGCCATAAAATGTCAAAATAGCCCAAAACCCCCACAAATGACCCCATTTTGGAAAGTAGACACCCCAAGCTATTTGCTGAGAGGCATGGTGAGTATTTTACAGCTCTCATTTGTTTTTGAAAATTAAGAAAGACATTTTTTTTCTTTTTTTTTCTTTTTTTACATTTTCAAAACTTTGTGACAAAAAGCGAGATCTGCAAAATACTTAACATACCTCTCAGCAAATAGCTTGGGGTGTCTACTTTCCAAAATGGGGTCATTTGGGGGGGTTTGTGCCATCTGGGCATTCCATGGCCTCCGAAACTGTGATAGGCAGTGAGGAGTGAAATCAAAAATTTACACCCATAGAAATCCTGAAGGCGGTGCTTGGTTTTTGGGGTCCCGTACGCGACTAGGCTCCCAAAAAGTCCCACACATGTGGTATCCCCATACTCAGGAGAAGCAACAGAATGTATTTTGGGGTGTAATTCCACATATGCCCATGGCATGTTTGAGCAATATATAATTTAGTGACAACTTTTTGTACATTTTTTTTTTTTTTTTGGTCATTATTCAATCACTTGGGACAAAAAAAAAAATATTCAATGGGCTCAACATGCCTCTCAGCAAATAGCTTGAGGTGTCTACTTTACAAAATGGGGTCATTTGGGGGGGTTTTGAACTGTCCTGGCATTTTATGCACAACATTAGGAAGCTTATGTCACACATCATCCACTCTTCTAACCACTTGAAGACAAAGCCCTTTCTGACACTTTTTGTTTACATGAAAGAAAATTTTTTTTTGCAAGAAAATTATGTTGAACCCCCAAACATTATATATTTTTTTAAAGCAAAGGCCCTACAGATTAAAATAGTGGGTGTTGCATTTTTTTTTTCCACACAGTATTTGCGCAGCGATTTTTCAAACGCATTTTTTGGGGGAAAAACACACTTTTTTTATTTTTAATGCACTAAAAAACACTATATTGCCCAAATGTTTGATGAAATAAAAAAGATGATCATAGGCCGAGTACATGGATACCAAACACGACATGCTTTAAAATTGCGCACAAACGCGCAGCGGCGACAAAACTACATTCATTTTTAAAAGCATTTAAAAGCCTTTACAGGTTACCACGTTAGATTTACAGAGGAGGTCTACTGCTAAAATGACTGCCCTCGATCTGACCTTCGCGGTGATACCTCACATGCATGATGCAATTGCTGTTTACATATGACGCTAGACCGACGCTTGCGTTCGCCTTTGCGCAATAGCAGGGGGGGACAGCGGTGCTTTTTTTTTTTTTTATTATTTATTTGGCTTTTTTATTTTATTTTTAAACTGTGCCTTCCATATTTTATTTTTTTACCATTTTTATCGTTATCTCAGGGAATGTAAATATCCCCTATGATAGCAATAGGTAGTGACAGGTACTCTTTTTTTGAAAAAAATTGGGGGGTTAGACCCTAGATCTTTCCTCTGCCCTCAAAGCATCTGACCACACCAAGATCGGTGTGATAAAATGCTTTCCCAATTTCCCAATGGCGCTTTTTATATCCGGGGGGGGGACATTCCCTCCCACTGCTTGTAAAAGCAGTCTAGAGGCTAATTATCTGCTAGAATTGCTTTTACATGAAAGCCGGCTGCTGGCTGAAAAGAATGATACCAAGATGATACCTAAACCCGCAGGCATCATTCTGGTATAAACATTCAAAGTCCAGCAACATACCAGAACGTTGCTGGTCCTTGTTGGACATGTATTGTAATCTTTTTTTTCATACAGCCTATTGGCTGAACGAAAAAAAGAGATTGATTGGTGGGTATGCCCACCATTAGAATACCTCCCTTCATCCACCCACTTCTAATGATGGGCATATATGCCGAAGCATGGGGGCATCCTCCCGCAAAAAAGTTATGCCGCGTACACATGGTCAAGCCTTCGTCGGAATTTCGACCGTATGTACGCGGCATAAAAGGTTATGCCGCGTACACACGGTCGGACTTTTCCACGGATAAGCCTCCGTTGGAATTTCGACCGTATATACGCGGCATTAGGAGCAAAATCGCTCCTCCGCCCCTGCTGCCCCCATGCTTCGGCATATATGCTCTTTTTTTTAACTGTGGTGGTGAAATCACCTCCTACAGCGTTGGAGTCACGGCTTTATGTATCGTGGGAGCAAACGCTGTTGCTGTCAAGATAAATAGATCCGCGCTGCAACTGAATGGCGTACCTGCTAAGCAAATGGTGGTTAACATTAAAACAAAGTAACATTACAGTACAACAGTAAGACCTTACCATGCCATACCTGCAAAGCAAATACCAAAACAAAACCTAGTAAAAAATAAAAAAATGTTTTAACGCAACCTGTGCCTAAAATATATATATGCCGAAGCATGGGGGCATCCTCCCGCAAAAAAGTTATGCCGCGTACACACGGTCGGAATTTCGACCGTATGTACGCGGCATTAGGAGCAAAATCGCTCCTCCGCCCCTGCTGCCCCCATGCTTCGGCATATATGCTCTTTTTTTTTAACTGTGGTGGTGAAATCACCTCCTACAGCGTTGGAGTCACGGCTTTATGTATCGTGGGAGCAAACGCTGTTGCTGTCAAGATAAATAGATCCGCGCTGCAACTGAATGGCGTACCTGCTAAGCAAATGGTGGTTAACATTAAAACAAAGTAACATTACAGTACAACAGTAAGACCTTACCATGCCATACCTGCAAAGCAAATACCAAAACAAAACCTAGTAAAAAATAAAAAAATGTTTTAACGCAACCTGTGCCTAAAATATATATATGCCGAAGCATGGGGGCATCCTCCCGCAAAAAAGTTATGCCGCGTACACACGGTCGGAATTTCGACCGTATGTACGCGGCATTAGGAGCAAAATCGCTCCTCCGCCCCTGCTGCCCCCATGCTTCGGCATATATGCTCTTTTTTTTAACTGTGGTGGTGAAATCACCTCCTACAGCACTGGAGTCACGGCTTTATGTATCGTGGGAGCAAACGCTGTTGCTGTCAAGATAAATAATTCCGCGCTGCAGTTGAATGGCGCACCTGAAAACAAAAAATTACATACCTGAAAAGCAAGCATGATAAAACATTGCAGAATAGAATACAGTAAAAAAGAGCAGAACAATATAGAGAAAATAGAGAGAGAGAGAACAATAAAACGACAACTATTTTTGGTTTTTTTATTTTATATTTTTTTTGTGTTTTGTTTTTTACGTTTTTTTTTACACTTTTTTTTGTAACTTTACAACTGTAATGGTTCGGGTCTCTCAAAATGTAATGGCATCTTGGGAGACCCTGTGTAAGTGTGTCCTAGTCTGTGAAATGCTGTACCCTACGCTAAAACGTCACTTTTGAGTGGTAGCGTTCAAAACATTCACCTTGGCAAAGACCAGGCTTGTCAGGACAGAGTGGACAAAAACTACGGGTGTCACGCCTAAATCCGCGCTTGCTACAGACACGACATCTTTTTTGGGGGTGGCTTTGGGTAGGGGTACTCGGGAGGACATACGAATAATGCCTCTCATGCAGCCGGCTTACTGCATTTGGTTGGGGATGGTGAGGTGCAGAACCGCCTGGATACAGGAGTTCTGTGACTATCTCATTCTGGAATTTTAGAAGAGATAACGTCCCGCCTGAAGCTCTGTATAGCACATGAGCGTTCAGCAAAGCCAATTGGAATAATGATAGAGACACTTTTTTGTACCAGCGTCTCGCCTTACGGTCAATTAGATACGGCGCCATCAACTGGTCGTTGAGGTCCACCCCTCCCATATTTTGGTTATATTCGTGGACACAGAGGGGTTTCTCCACAACACCAGTCGCCGTACGAATTTGGACTGTCGTGTCTGCATGAAGGGAGGTAAGAAGGAAAACATTCTTATTGTCCCTCCACTTCATAGCGAGCAAGTTATTACACTTCAAGCAGGCTCTCTCCCCCAGCCTAAGATGGGCATCTACAAGCCGCTGGGGAAAGCCCCGGCGATTAGGTCGCACGGTGCCACATGCTCCAATCTTATGATCAAACAAGTGACTAAACAGTGGCACGCTTGTGTAATAATTGTCCACATACAAGTGGTACCCCTTTCCGAATAAGGGTGACACCAAGTTCCACACTATCTTGCCAGCGCTCCCTATGTAATCCGGGCAGTTGACCGACTCAATCTGACTGTCTTTTCCCTCATAAACCGTAAAGTTCACTACATAGCCTGTTGCCCTGTCACAGAACTTGTAGAGCTTGACCCCGTATCTGGCATGCTTGCTGGGAAGGTACTGCTTGAAAGACAAGCGGCCAGAAAATTTAATCAGGGACTCATCAGCGCAGACAACTTGATCGGGAGTAAACAAGGCTGCAAAACGTTCGTTGAAGTGGTTTATGAGGGGCCGAATTTTATAGAGCCGGTCGTATTCAGGGTCCCCACGTGGACGACAAAGTTCATTGTCGTTGAAGTGCATGAACCGCAAAATCTGCTCGTATCGTGCCCTGGACATGGAGGCAGAGAACACGGGCATGTGGTCAATTGGGTGCGTGGACCAATAAGCACGCAATGACGGAAATTTATGTGTGCCCATGTTGAGGGAAAGGCCCAGAAAGGTCTTAAATTCGGAAACCGTAATTGGTTTCCAATTTCTGGCAATTTTAGGCAACTGGGGGTTAGCGGCGATAAATTGACCAGCATATAAATTACTCTGGTCCACAATAGATCTATAGAGATCTTCCGTGAAAAACAGCGAATAAAAAATCGATTGGCATAAAATCAGCTGTTTCCACCTGAATACCGGGTTGGGCAGTGAATGGGGGAAGTACGGGTTCTGCAGAAGTGGTGGGGACCCAATCAGGATAGGCGAATTCTGCAGGAAGGGCAGTATGGGCACGACGGGCCTGCCTTTGTCTTCTTGGTGGCAGCGGGACACTACTTGTGCTTGCCACCTCGCCAGCTTGAACTGCACTTATGGGACTCGCCACGTCACCAAGTGTTACTGCAGTGCTGGATGTACGTCCAGGCTGTACTAGGCCGCTGGTGCTTGCCAGTTCACCAGAAGGAATAGCGGCGCTAGTACTACTCTGCTCCATGATACGAGAGACCTGCGGTTCTTGCTCCTCAACAACCTCAGAAGATCGGGATCGGGTACGCCTGACCTTAGCAGGGACCTCAACTTCGTCGTCAGAGCTATCTGACGTGGGACCGCTGACGTCACTGTCTTCTACGGGAAGATATTCTGAGCCTGAATCTGACAGATACGTGACCTCCTCTTCACTATCTGTCATGCTCAGAATCTCGTAGGCCTCTTTACTAGTGTACCTTCGTCTTGCCATTTTGGGCTCTAAATTTAGGGGTACACTAGTAAGATTCACAGGAAAAAAAGCACCTGACTGTCGTCAGCAAATATATCAAACGCTACAAAAAAACTGTTAGCGATCGCAGGGATCAGGCCCGTCTCTGCGAACGCTGCAGTTATGTGTGTTGTGTTTGGTAAGTGACAGTGATCGATCGATACTGCACTTGGGTGGGCTGGGCTGGGCGGAGGGGCTAAACGCAGGCGCTAGCAGGTATCTGGGCTGATCCCGCTAACACTGCGTTTTTGGGAACCCTAAACCGCTGGGGATGCTAGTATAGATCTGATCAGATACTATACCACTAAGGGGGGTGTATGCTTTGCGCGTGGGTGTTAGCGTTACTGGCACTAACCTAACACTGCCTGGGGCGACGCAGACCCTCTCTGGCGCTAAAACCTAATTGATCTCACCCGCCGGGCGATCAGGGGGGTTAAACCTTTATTGGGTTATATACGGCGGGTGCCCTGATGCTATAAAAAGCAAACTAATCAACCAGCGTCACCCGTAACCTTTATATGGTGATCACTGGTGAAAGGGTTAACTAGGGGCAATCAGGGGGTTAAAACCTTTATTAGGTTAAATATGGGGGTACCTGACACCAATAAAAACCTGCGGCGAACCTAAAAAAAAAATAACTGCCTATCTAAAACACCAGCGACACGAATACAGCGATCGGAAAAACAATCGCTTAGTGACGCTGAAGTTAGGGGGTGAAAGGGTTACCTGGGGGGCGATCAAGGGGTTAAACCTTTATTAGGGGGGGTTAGGGGGCTACCCTGGACCTAAAGGGGCCTAATCCTAACTGCCTTGCAACTTTTTACAATCACAGATGACACTAAATGCAGTGATCAGTAAAATAAATGATCACTGCAATCAGTGACACTGTGATTGGGGGCTTTGGGGTGACCTGGGGGGTGATCTGGGGGTGACTGGGGGGTGATTTGTGTGCCTATGTGTACCTACGTGTCAGTGGACTGTTGGAGCACTAACCTCTGTCTTCACTCCTCGGCGCCGGGAACGAAAAGACCGCGGCGAGGGAGATGACATCACTTCCTCCAGCCTGTGTTTACATCACATGGCGGAGGAAGCAATTTCATTGGCCGGGAGCGATCGCGAGGGGGGGGGGCGGAATCGAGCGGCCGCCCCCTCATGCCTGATCGCTCCCGAACACTTAACGGCCGCTCACTGCAGTGAAGGGGGTACGGATGGACCCCCCAACTGCACAAAGGCGATCACGTAGATCTACGTGATTCTGCCTGTCCGTGCCATTCTGCCGACGTAAATCGGCGGTGGGCGGTCGTTAAGTGGTTAAAAATGATCGTGTGTATGCTCCAGAGCATTTTTAACGACGTGAAAAACGGGCATTAAAAATTTCGAACATGCTCTCTTTTTTCACGTAGTTTTTCATGTCGTTTTTTTAACGACGTGAAAAACGATAGTGTGTATGCTTTAACGACGTGAAAAAAAATGCGCATGCTCAGAATCAAGTATGAGACGGGAGCGCTCGTTCTGGTAAAACTAGCGTTCGTAATGGAGATAGCACATTCGTCATGCTGTAACGGACTGAAAAGCACTAGACTGAAAAGAGCGAATCGTCTCTCAACAAACTTTACTAACATGAAGGGTGGCGCCATTCGAACGGAACTTCCCCTTTATAGTGCCGTCGTACGTGGTGTACGTGACTGCGCTTTTCTTGAACATTTTTTAAAATGATGGTGTGTACGCAAGACAGGCTTGAGAGGAAACAAGAAAAAAAATGACGAGAAAAACGTCAGTTTTAAAAATGACATTAAAAATGATCGTGTGTATGGGGCACATTAAAAATATCGGTGCAACTCTGTTTGTAACCCTAACCCACATCCATCTCCCGTAGTTAGACTGGGACAGGTTGGCATGGCTGCGCAAATCGCAGTAGCTCTACGTCGCTCCTTTAAGACTTCATAGCAAGCGCCCGCTGCGTTTCCCTGGAGCCGATGCACATGAGCTGGTGGGCGTAATGTCCTCCGGGCACTCGCGATCGCTCGTGACAGAACGAGATTAGGGATGTGTGTGTAAACGCACAAATACCGGTTCTCTCAGGGGAGAACAACTTTGTAATCCCAACGAATAGTAAAGATAAAGTATCTGTCTTTAACCACTTGACAACTGGGCACTTAAACCCCCTTCCTAACCAGACGAATTTTCAGCTTTCGGTGCTCTCACATTTTGAATGACAATTACTCAGTCATACAACACTGTACCCATATGAAATTTTTGTCCTTTTTTTCACACAAATAGAGCTTTCTTTTGGTGGTATTTAATCACTGTTGGGTTTTTTATTTTTTGCGCTATAAGAGAAAAAAGACTGAAAATTTTGTAAAAAAATGAATTTTTCTTTGTTTCCGTTATAAAATTTTGCAAATTAGTATTTTTTCTTCATACATTTTGGCCAAAATTTATACTGCTACATATCTTTGGTAAAAATAAGTACAAATTGGTGGATATTTTTTGGTCTTTGTGAAAGTTATAGAGTCCACAAGCTATGGTGCCAATATCTGAAAATTGATCACACCTGAAGTACTGACGGCCGATCTCATTTCTTGAGACCCTAACATGCCAGAAAAGTACAAATACCCCCCAAATGACCCCTTTTTGGAAAGAAGACATTCCAAGGTATTTAGAAAGAGTCATTGTGAGTTTTTTGAAGTTGTCATTTTTTCCCACAATTCTTTGCAAAAATCAAGATTTTTTTTTCTTTTTTTTTTTTCCACAAAATTGTCATATTAGCAGGTTATTTCTCACACACAGCATATGCATACCACAAATTACACCCCAAAACACATTCTGCTATTCCTCCCGAGTATGGCGATACCACATGTGTGAGACTTTTACACAGCGTGGCCACATACAGAGGCCCAACATGCAGGGAGCACCTTCAGGCGTTCTGGAGCACCCAGGCCAATTCTGACATTTCTCTCCTACATGTAAAAATCATCATTTATTTGCTATAAAATTACATAGAACCCCAAAACATTATATATGTTTTTTTAGCAAAGACCTTAAAGAATATAATGGTGGTCATTGCAACTTTTTATCTTGCACGGTATTTGCGCAGAAATTTTTCTAACGCGTTTTTTACGGAAAAAAACTGTTTTGTGCCTAAAAGAAAAAAAACCAGTAAAGTTAGCCCAGTGTTTTTGCATAATGTGAAAGATGAAGTTACGCCGAGTAAATAGATACCTAACATGTCACCCTTCAAAATTGCACACGCTCGTGGAATGGCGCCAAACTTCGCTACTTAAAAATCCCCATAGGCAATGCTTTAAATATTTTTACTGGTTATATGTTTTGAGTTACAGAGGAGGTCTAGGGCCAAAATTATTGCTCTCGCTCTAACGTTCGCAACGATACCTCACATGTGTGGCTTGAACACCGTTTTCATATGTGGGCGGGGCTTACGTATGCGTTCACTTCTGCATGCGAGCTCGCGGGGGCAGGGGCGCTTTAAAAAAAATATATATATTTTATTGTTCATTTTACTTTATTTATTTTAGTTTGACATGTTTTTTCTCCCCAAATTTTTTTTTTTAGCACTTTTATTCCTATTACAAGGAATGTAAACATCCCTTGTAATAGGAATATGGCATGACAGGTCCTCTTTACAGTGAGATATGGGGGGGGGTGTCAATAAGACCCCACATCTCACCTCTAGGCTGGGAAGCCTAAAAAAAAACAAAAAAAACAATCTTGGCTTTAATCGTAGCGGTGAGTCGGTAGAAGCACCGGAGGGCAGCGGGAGGGGGGGGGGCATCCCCTCTCACCTTCCGTAAGAGCGATCAAGCGGTGGAACAGCCGCTATGATTGTTCTTATGGTGTAGGGAATCGCCAGCTGAAAAAGCGAATATCTGAATGATGCCTGTAGCTGCTCCCATCATTCAGATATCTCCGCACAAAGTCAAGGACGTCATATGACGGCCGGCGGGCGGGCGGGAAGTGGTTATTGCAGAGTATTGCCGGGTATTGAGGAGTATTGCCGGGTATTGAGGAGTATTGACGAGTATTGCCGGGTATTGACGAGTATTGCAGGGTATTGTGGAGTATTGCAGGGTATTGTGGAGTATTGCAGGGTATTGTGGAGTATTGCAGGGTATTGTGGAGTATTGCTGGGTATTGTGGAGTATTGCCGGGTATTGTGGAGTATTGCCGGGTATTGTGGAGTATTGCCAGGTATTGTGGAGTATTGCCGGGTATTGCCGGGTATTGTGGAGTATTGCCGGGTATTGTGGAGTATTGCTGGGTATTGTGGAGTATTGCCGGGTATTGTGGAGTATTGCTGGGTATTGTGGAGTATTGCCGGGTATTGTGGAGTATTGCTGGGTATTGTGGAGTATTGCGGAGTATGGCAGGGTATGGGCAGGGTATTGCACAGTATGGGCAGGGTATTGCACAGGGTATTGCAGAGTATGGGCAGGGTATTGCACAGGGTGTATTGCAGAGTATTGCACAGGGTGTATTGCAGAGTATTGGCAGGGTGTATTGCAGAGTATTGGCAGGGTGTATTGCAGAGTATTGCACAGGGTATTGCAGAGTATTGGCAGGGTGTATTGCAGAGTATTGCACAGGGTATTGCAGAGTATTGGCAGGGTGTATTGCAGAGTATTGCACAGGGTATTGCAGAGTATTGCACAGGGTGTATTGCAGAGTATTGCACAGGGTATTGCAGAGTATTGCACAGGGTATTGCAGAGTATTGCACAGGGTGTATTGCAGAGTATTGCACAGGGTGTATTGCAGAGTATTGCACAGGGTGTATTGCAGAGTATTGGCAGAGTATTGCACAGGGATGGCTGAGCAGGGATGGATGGATTGCTGGATCTGTGACTGCAATTGTCACAGATCCAGCCCACAGCTGACATGGGGGAGGGAGCGGACATGATCCGCTCCCTCCCCTCTCCTCTCACACTGTACCGATCGGTACAGAGAGGGGAGGGAGGAACCGGCGTCATCAAATGACGCCGGTCTGTTTACAAGTGATCGCTCCGTCATTTGACGGAGCGATCACGTGGTAAACGGCCGCGATTAGCGGCCATCTACCGTGATCCGTGATGCGCCGGGTCTTCCGGACCCGGCGGTCACGGACATATCCTGGAGCGCGCCCCTGGGGGCGCGCGGGAGCAAGATTCTGTGAGGACGTCCCTGGGACGTCCACTCAGGATAACTCGACCGCGCTGTGGACGTCTTTTGTACATGGCGCGGTCGGGAAGTGGTTAAACAGCTCTCACCACCCGGACAAGTCCAAGTCCGTTTCCTCCATCGATTCGTCTAGGAACAGGAATCCATCGACATCCAAGTCTTCAATCCTTCTGGTGTACTGCAGCAAGCATGAGAAGATGTCTCTAAGGTTCTGCTAGGCTGGCAGAGGGGCTCTTTGGAAAGGAGCACAAGGCCCAGGCTTCAGGCCTTGTGCACACAGCAGTTCATCACAGAGATCCTCTTGCTAGGAGAGGGGGTGTCCAAAGAGACCGAACAAACTCCACCTCCCCTTTATAAAGTCTGCCCCAGCAGTCTCTGTTCCGGAGCAATGTACCCTGGGTGCTGCAAGATGTACTGGGAGATGTAGTCTCTCTCTCTCCTCTGCTTTTACTTCCAGTAATGTCTCTTTACTTCCTCCCGACTCACCTCTCACCCGGAACTTCTTGTCTCTCTGTCTTAAAGGGGAATACCCCGCTACACACTCCCCCCACTTTGAATCTTTGGTCCCCAAAGACATTTTTAGATCTACAAAAAACATTTTAGATTCAATGCGGTTGCATAGGATTGACAGAGGAGCCTCCCACCAATCATCATAGGATGGGGAGCTGTCCTGTCTACAGGTCGCTTTAGTGGGGGCGACCTGTCTAACTGTGCCAGAGAGTGAGCTGGGGTTGCCCTCCACTAAATGGACAGTGGAAGGATCCGGATTCTCAGCATTCCTTCTAGCAGTAACTACAGAGTCTTCCGAACTGTTCCCCATTTGTGGGTAGGTCAGCTTCTTAGGAGGCCGGATGACTCTTCGAGCCCTTTGCTCTCTTGGGATTTCTGGCTCTGGCGCCTCAGGCTCCTCTTCCTCTGAACAACCATCCTGGGCATCTTCCCAGTATTCTGCTGAAGGACTAGAAGGGATGAACTCTGTGGCTTCTGGGTTCAGTGTTCCATCTTGAGTGTCTTCAGTGGCTGGAAGATCAATATTAGAAGTTTCTGGAGTTGGGGAAGGCCACAGCCAATCAAGTTCTCCTTCTTCATTTTCACTAAGTTGAGAGGCCTCTCCCTCTTCAGCTCGGGAGGTCTGCGACCGAGTGTTCGGCCTAGGAGTATCCAGGATAGAGGCCGGTTCAGGGGAGTCTCCCGCAGGAGGTATTCTAACTGCCTCCGCAAGTGGGAGCAGGTGATTCCGATGCCACGTCTTCAGTGGGCCTACCTTTCCTTCTGGTTTCAACTTATAGACAGGTAGGCCCGGCAACTTCCTACAGATGACATAAGGTTCAGATCTCCATCTGTCTGCAAGTTTGTGCTTCCCAGGGATCCCCAGGTTGCGTAACACCACTCGATCCCCAGGCTGTAGGTCTTGCACCCGGACCTTCAAGTCGAAGTTTCTCTTATTTCTAGCCCCCCTTTGGTCGGAAGCTGCTTGAGCTTGCTCATAAGCTACTTTCAGGCTTTGTCTGAGCCTGTCCACGTACCCTTTGTGGGATGTGACTGAGGAATGGTCCAGAGAGGTGCCAAAGGCCAGGTCCACAGGTAGTCTCGCCTCTCTTTCAAACATGAGTCGATATGGGGAGTAGCCTGTAGCATCACTGATGGTGCAGTTGTAAGCATGTACTGTGGCTGCTATGTGTTTGCTCCAATGTTGCTTTTTCTCACTTTCCAGAGTCCCCAACATGTTGAGCAAGGTTCGGTTGAACCTTTCCGGCTGAGCATCTCCCTGTGGATGGTAAGGTGTAGTTCGAGTCTTCTTGATTCCCAAAGAATCCAGGAGCTTCCGGATCAGTTTACTCTCGAAGTCCCTCCCTTGATCTGAATGGAGTCGCTGTGGCAGCCCATAATGGACAAAGTACTTCTCCATAAGTACCTTGGCTACGGTGGAGGCCTTCTGTTCTTTGGTCGGGAAAGCCTGGGCATACCGGGTGAAATGGTCGGTTATCACCAGAACATTTCCTAGTCCACTCAGGTCGGGTTCGAGGCAGAGAAAATCAATGCATACCAGATCCATTGGGCCTTGACTTTGTAGATGGCCCATTGGGGCAGCTTGATGGAGCAAAGTCTTCCTCTGGATGCATCGGGCACATGAGTGGCAGTACTCTTCTACCTCTGCCCTCATGCAGGGCCAATAGAACTGACTTCTGACAAGTTGAAAGGTCCTTTCAGCCCCTAGGTGGCCATGATTGTCATGCAGGGCAATCAGAACAGTCTCCCGATGTTTCTCTGGGAGGAATAGCTGCCACTTATCTTCTGAGTCATCAGAGGGGCCCCTTCGGTAGACCACTCCCTGATGTAACTGCAACCTATCCCACTCCTTCCTCAGCAGGCGAGCTTCTTTTGAAGGTTGACGCATGAGTCTGTTTGGATCCTGATTCTCCAAGGCCTCCAGGACCAATCTCCCCATGGGGTCTTCCAATTGGTCACACCTCAATTCCTTCTTGGACAGTCTTGGTAGGTTGTCCTCTTCCAATTGAGCTACTCCACAGTAGTGTTTGGGGACTCCCACCGTGGTAACTCCTATTTCCTCTGCTCTGGAGCCTCCTCGGGCTTGGAATTCAGCTCCTTGACAAAGGGCCCGCACCCCGTCCGGTGCCACTTGGGCCCAATCTTCTATTTCAATGGTGGGGGAATGAGATCTCCCGGACAGAGCGTCTGCGTCTCGATTCCCCACTCCTGGTCTATACTTAAGGCTGAAGTTGAATCCAGACAGTGCGGCCAGCCACCTGTGTCCAGTGGCGTCCAGCTTGGCCGTGGTGAACAGGTAGGTAAGGGGGTTGTTGTCGGTCTTCACAGTGAACTCCGCTCCATACAGGTAGTCTTTGAGCTTGTCTACTACCGCCCACTTGAGGGCCAGGAACTCCAGCTTGTGAGTGGGGTAGTTCTTCTCAGAGGGGGTCAGGCTCCTACTCACGTAGGCAACAGGCCGCAGTTGCCCTTCGTGTTCTTGGTAAAGTACTCCTCCCAGACCGTCATGACTAGCATCCACGTGCAGTTCATAGGGTTTGGTTGGGTCTGCGTAGGCCAAGACCGGGGCAGTGGTTAGGCTCTCCTTTAATGCCTGGAAGGCCTCTTCACACTTCTGGTTCCACTCATCTCTGACTGACTCTCCCGGCTTCCTGGGCCCTGATCCGTCCTCTTCCCCCTCGGTCTTGAGTAGTTCATTCAATGGTCTAGCAATTCGGGCGAATCCTTCCACAAACCTCCTGTAATAGGAGCAGAACCCCAAGAAGGATCTGAGTTCTGTTACTGTGGTGGGTCGTGGCCAGGAGGTAACTGCCTCCAATTTCTCAGGGTCTGTGGCCACCCCCTCTTCAGACACTATGTGCCCCAGATAGTTCACAGAAGACTGGTAGAACCGACACTTCTCAGGCGAAAGCTTGAGTCCTTCCTCACTCAGTCTTCTCAACACTTTTTCCAGCCTCTCTTCGTGTTCTTCCAAGGTTCTCCCAAAGACAATGACATCGTCCAGGTATACAAGGACTTCAATAAGGTTCATGTCTCCTACAGTCTTCTCCATGAGACGTTGGAAAGTAGCTGGGGCTCCAGACAGACCTTGGGGCATCCGATTGAATTCAAAGAACCCCACTGGGGTTATGAAAGCTGTCTTCTCCTTGTCTTCTGGATGCATAGGGATCTGATAGTACCCGCTCTTGAGGTCCATAACGCTGAACCATTTGGCTCCAGACAAGCTCTGTAGGGCATCCCCTATCCTCGGAGTGGCGTATTGGTCGGGGATGGTTTTCCTGTTGAGAGTCCTGTAGTCTATACAGAGCCTCAATGACCCATTCTTCTTTCTGACCACCACTATGGGAGAGGCATAGGGGCTCCTGGACTCCCGTATCACACCAGTCCTCTTGAGTTCTGCAAGTTGTTCCCTTAGATCCTCCAGATCTGCTAGGGGGACCCGCCTGACTCTCTCTCGGAAGGGCTTGTCTTCCTGGAGGCGGATCCAATGGGTGGCACTCCTTGCACACCCCACATCGAACTCATCTCTGGAGAATATCTTCTCCCATCTAGTCAACTGGGCCTTGGCTCTCTCTTTCCAAACCCTGGATAGATTCAAGTTCTCCATGGACAGCTTCTCCCAAAGATCTCCTCTTTCACCCGTCCCCTTTACTTCTGACAGGGTAACCGGGGCAGCAGGGCTCATCTGGCCCAGCAGCATTCTGGCAGGGATTTCCATGGGGCCTCTGGTAGTGTTTCTAACACTCACTGGAACTCTACAATGGGCCTTCTTCAGAACCTTCAGCGGAATCACTTCTGGTATCACTTCCAGACCTGAGGACTCTCCTTTTGGGTCGGACTCCAGCACGACAAAGGGTCCAGGTTGCTCCCAAGTAAGCTTCACAGTGGCTCTGAGACAGGTTACTTCGCCAGGCTGCAACACCATCCCTTCTCTTCCAAGTCTCCACACCTTCCCTATCCCCTCTCCAGGGGTCTTCTGCTCTAGGACCAGCCGTTGATAAGCCGTCTTCAGCATGGGGTGAATCTTGGTGGCCGCTGACCCCTTCTCTTTCACTAGAGGGGTCAGAAGTCTTCGGACCAGGTCCGTGTTTGTTCCTATTATAAGGGAACTCTTGTTGGCTCCTGGCGGCCGAGGGCACACAACCGCCAGAGTGTCAAACACTTCGGCTTTTCCAGCCACGGATGGGTCAAAGATCATCTTGACAGGCAAATAGCCATCGTAGGGGAAATTCTGGGTCCCAATCCCACATATCTCTAGTCTCTCTATCTTCTGGATGGGCAGGTGACTCAAGTGCTTATCGTAGAAATCCCGGTATAGTAGGGTCACTTGTGCCCCAGTATCCAAGATGGCTCTGGTGTAGACTCCCTACACTTGAATGGGCACTACAGGAGATGGGCCTACCAGCTTCTCCGGATATGGCCTGGCAGGAGTCACCTTCTTCTGGTCCTTTCCCTTCGGACTCTCTCTCGTCCATCTCCCTTTTGACTTTAGTCTTTCTTGGGCCTGGTATGCATCGATTTCCCTCCTTTTAATGGGCGTACAGACCTGCTGAGGGATATTATAGTTTTTCTTAGGTGTGCATTCCCTTTGGGGAATGCTGTGCCTCTTCTGAGGGGTCTGGCCCTCTCTCTTTGGGGTATACCCCTGCTGAGGGATACTATAGTTCCTCTGAGGAGTTTTGTCTTTTCTCTTCCTTAGCTTCTCATTCAGTTTGGAACTCACTGAAAATGATGGGCACCCGGTCGGCTCCTTCACCGGGGCCCGCTGAAGTTTCCCGCCAGCTGTTTGGACTTTTCCTCAACTACCAGGCTTGGGCAAACTCGCCTGAGATGTCCTTTTCCTCCACATTTGAAGCAGGCTCTCTGTATTGGTTTCATAGAGCGGTTAGTGGTAGGGGTCTTTGGTGCCATGAGTGGTGAGACCTCTTCTGTCTGGGGTTTCACCAGACGAGTCATCAACATCGTCATCATCTCTAGTATTTCTTTCTGGGTCTGGAACAGCTCCTCCAGATCTGTCTGACTTGTGGGGAAGTGGTGAATAGGTGAAGACCATGATCCTTGTTCAGTGCTTGTTGCCAGTACACTTAGCTCCCGAGTGTCTGAAGGGACATCTATCTGTTGTACTTTGGCACTTGTGGTGCTAGGAGATTGAAGTTTCCTCTGTTTTTGGTCCTTCTCAATCTCCATCTTATCTGCTTCATTCATTTTCTCAATGAGGACCTCATCCGGAGTTGAGGGATCTTCCAAATGCTGCTTCAGCTGTAGCTTGATGTAGTCACTCCTCAATCCCGTAGTCACAGATCTCCGGAATTTCTTTTGGACTAGCTCGACTCCAAAATGCTCCCCATTTCCTTCTTCCTTGGATGTGGACAACAGGCGGTCCTTGAGCTCAATGGCCCGGAATAGGAAGTTCTGAGGAGTCTCTCCACTCTCCTGGGTCATATTTATCAGTCGATGAAATAACTCAGCAGCATCTTCCTCCTCATAGTAGCTTTTCAGTATCCTCTTTAGCTGGTTCAGGGTCAATCCACCCTTCCTCTCTAACATGCCCCTGACACTTGAACCTGGGCTGATGGGGCATGGATTACAGCCTCTCTAATTTCAGATTCCTGATATCCTTTCTGTAACCCCAACTCTATTTGGTGTAGGAGGTTGGTGTAGGACAGTTTGTCCTTCTGCCCTCTTTCTCCTATCTGGCCATCAATGCGGAAATCCTTCCGGATGGTTACTTCCTGCAGGCGACCCTGAGCTTGTTTCTTCGGTACCTTCCCAGGTTTGGGCTTTATCTGACCATCTTTCTGATCCTCAGGAGCGACATGTAACTCCTTAATGCGTTCAGCTATCATACTGGAAGTCTCCTGAAACCTCTCTTGTATGTCACGGTACTGTCGTTTCAGATCAATCAGCTGTTGCTCTGCCTGCGATTTAACAGCAGCCCCTGCTATGTTGTCCAAGGGTTCTAACTGCTTCTGACTGGGATGTGTCAGGTGGAACTCAGTCTTTTCGGACAATTTTATACTGGCACCGTGGAAGTTTTCAGGGACATCCTGTCCCCACTCTATCAGTGCATAGGTGCAGTTGGTCCTTGAGTCTGGTCTCACTGCGACCACGTAAGCCTTTCTATCCGGGGACAATATTTGTACCACCTCTTTAATTTGTTTCTCTCTCCAGTCACTCCCTGGAAGTTCGATGGCCACGCTCGCTTCTGAGCGTGTCCCTTCTGCTTCGCACCATTGGACTACTTTGATGGGGTCCATGCCGGCACTTCTGGCGTTCACCTGCTGTATCAGGATCCCGGACGAGCCCCCACGTGTAGCGATACCTCCAACTAAGAAGGCCGCAGCTTTAGTTGGGCCCTGAAGACAGCTCCGCCAACCCCCGGCAATATGCTCAACCCCCTACTGGCACAGCTAGTAAGGGGAGATAGGACCGTGTGACCGCAACTCTAGGTGACGCAGTCCTATGGCAAACACACACAGTGATATACTTTAAAACTTCTATTAAAGTAAGTGAAACTGACACCAATGTACTTGACCCAGATAGTTTACTGAGGCTAATGGGCAAGTAATAAACAACAGTATAACAAGTTGCAGATCCCTGCAATAAACAGTAATAAAGATAAACAGAGTAATCAGAATAATTAAGTATTGCTATGCAACTCTAGCGCTGCCCTTTTACAGCTACTTCCCCTCATGGGTAGACTAACACCCAGCAATGTCTACCTATGCAGTCAGGCCTGACTGATCTAAATGGAAGTTCAGTGAAACAATATTTGCTAGCAATCTTTCGGTGGTGCACTTGAAGAACAACTTTGTAATCCCAACGAATAGTAAAGATAAAGTATCTGTCTTTAAACAGCTCTCACCACCCGGACAAGTCCAAGTCCGTTTCCTCCATCGATTCGTCTAGGAACAGGAATCCATCGACATCCAAGTCTTCAATCCTTCTGGTGTACTGCAGCAAGCATGAGAAGATGTCTCTAAGGTTCTGCTAGGCTGGCAGAGGGGCTCTTTGGAAAGGAGCACAAGGCCCAGGCTTCAGGCCTTGTGCACACAGCAGTTCAGCACAGAGATCCTCTTGCTAGGAGAGGGGGTGTCCAAAGAGACCGAACAAACTCCACCTCCCCTTTATAAAGTCTGCCCCAGCAGTCTCTGTTCCGGAGCAATGTACCCTGGGTGCTGCAAGATGTACTGGGAGATGTAGTCTCTCTCTCTCCTCTGCTTTCACTTCCAGTAATGTCTCTTTACTTCCTCCCGACTCACCTCTCACCTGGAACTTCTTGTCTCTCTGTCTTAAAGGGGAATACCCCGCTACATTTATTATAGCAAAAGTTTGTTTTCAAAATTGTTGCTTTTTTTGTGGGCGCAAAAAATAAACTGCAGAGGTGGTCGAATACCACCAAAAGAAAGCTCTATTTGTGGGGGAAAAAATACATAAATTTTGGGTTTAACGTCGCATGACCACGCAATTGTGCCGTATTGCAAAAAATGTTCTGGCCAGGAAGGGGGTTAATGGTTTTTCCTTTAGATATATTTTATTTTGTTAATATTTATGCACTAGTAATGTATAGTTGTAAAAGACTACGGATGAGTGTTTTATTGCAATCCCTAGTTCTAGACCACCTTGGATAGAGCCTGCTTTCTTTACGATACAATGCTGAGAAATGCATAGAGTGCTCTCTATTTTCTCGTCAGGATTCCAGATTTCCTCTTCGTGTTTCTCGTCGGCCTGTTTTGTGATGAGATAATGGTTCGTGTGTATGCTTTTACGACTCTTCCAAAAGCGTGCATGCTCACAAGCAACTATGAGACGGGAGCGCATCTTCTGGTAAAACAAGCCTTCGTAATGGAGATAATAGGATTTTTATAACAGCTTACCTGTAAAATCCTTTTCTTGGAGTACATCACGGGACACAGAGCGACATAGTCATTACTAATGGGTTATATAGATACCGTCAGGTGCTGGCACTGGCAACTTCCAAAACCGGAAGTACCCTCCCCTATATAAGCCCCTCCCATACGGGAGCACCTCAGTTTTGTAGCAAAGCAATAAGTGTCCCCAAAGAGGGGCGGGAGCTCTGTGTCCCGTGATGTACTCCAAGAAAAGGATTTTACAGGTAAGCTGTTATAAAAATCCTATTTTCTTTCTCGTACATCACGGGACACAGAGCGACATAGTCATTACTAATGGGATGTCCTAAAGCAATGCCAAATGAGGGGGGGGATACACCATATATAAGCTGAGCGCTATCAGACATGAGGATCTTTTGCGGCCTGCAACACACTGCGCCCAAAGGCGACATCCTCCTGACTTCTAACGTCCACCTGGTAGAACCTAGTAAACGTGTGAACTGAAGACCATGTTGCGGCCTTACAGATTTGAGCCAGGGAGGCCTGGTGATGCACTGCCCATGAAGTCCCAACTGCTCTCGTGGAGTGCGCTCTAACTTTGAACGGAGGCGGTCTCCTTCTCAAGCCATAGGCTTGTATTATGACCTGTCGAATCCACTTGGCTAAAGTAGATTTTGACGCAGCCTGACCCTTTCTGGGGCCTTCCGGCAGAATAAACAAAGTATCCGTTCTGCGAATCTGAGCAGTGGCTTTTAGATAAGCTTTAACTGCTCTTACTACATCCAAAGAATGCAATAACTTTTCCTCTACCGAAGTAGGTTTGGGGAAAAAAAGAAAGAAGAACCACATCTTGGTTCAAATGAAACCTCGATACCACCTTAGGAAGAAAGGCTGGATGAGGACGTAACACTACTCTGTCCTTATGGATAACCAGATATGGCTCCTTACAGGACATAGCTGCTAATTCCGACACTCTTTTAGCCGAACAAATGGCTACTAGAAAAATCAATTTCCTGGTGAGAAGAACCAAAGAAATATGCTGTAATGGTTCAAATGGTTGTTTCTGTAGAACCGACAGAACCAAGTTTAGATCCCATGGACATATGGGAATATTAACCGGAGGACTAATACGCATCACTCCTTGTATAAAGGCTTTGACTAGTGAATGCGAAGCCAAGGGCCTTTGAAAAAATATTGACAAGGCCGAAATCTGACCCTTGATAGTACTCAAGGCAAGCTTCCTATCTACAGCCCATTGTAGGAAGTCCAGAATCCTACCTATTACGTTTTTACGTGGATGCCATTTCTTGGCCTCACACCAGGCGATGTACGCCTTCCAGATTCTATAGTAGATCTGCCTGGATACCGGCTTCCTGGCATTGATCATGGTAGATACCACAGAATTAGAGAGCCCTCTCTTTTTTAGAATGTGGGCTTCAATAGCCAGGCCGTCAAACCTAGGGCTGGTAAGGAAGGGTGGTATATCGGTCCTTGCGAAAGCAGGTCCGGACGACGTGGGAGAGTCCAAGGACTCCCCACTGATATTTTACAATCTCCGCGTACCACGCTCTTCGGGGCCACGCTGGAGCCACCAGAATCACTGGTTTCTTTTCTACCCTGATTCTGCGGAGTAATCGAGGTAACAATTGTGGCGGTGGAAATGCATATATCAGCTTGAACTGATCCCAAGGGAACACTAGGGCATCCGAGCCGCAAGCTAGGGGATCCCTTGTCCGAGAGACAAACCTGTCCACCTTTGCGTTGAATCTGGATGCTAGAAGATCTACATCCGATGTTCCCCACCGCTGACATATTGTCCAGAAAACCTCGGGGTGAAGGGACCCTTCCTCTGGGCATAATTGCTGGCGACTTAGAAAGTCCGCCTTCCAATTCTCCACTCCTGGAATGAATACCGCAGATATGGCTGGGACATATCTTTCTGCCCATTTCAGGATGTAATTTATTTCCCTCTGGGCTGCACGACTCCTGGTGCCCCCCTGATGATTGATATATGCCACTGCTGTGGCATTGTCTGATTGAATTCTGACAGGGGACCCTTGGAGTTTGGATGTCCATGCTACTAGGGCATACCGGGCTCTCGTATCTCTAAGAGATTGATGGGCAGGGCCTTTTCTGCATCCGACCATCTGCCCTGGAGAGACTATTGCTCCAGTACAGCTCCCCAGCCTATAAGGCTGGCATCTGTAGTGACCACCTTCCAAGAAATCGGACTGAAGGATTTCCCTTTTTCCAGATTCTGGGGAACCAACCACCAACGGAGGCTCTTGCGAACGGAAGGGGACAAGGACATTGTAAGTCTAGGGCCTGAACTTTTTTGTTCCAGGCTGACAGTATGGCCCCTTGCAAATTCCTTGAATGGAATTGACCGTAGGGTACTGCTTCGAATGATGCCACCATTTTTCCCAGCAGCCTCATGCACAGGCGTATGGACGGCTGTCTTTTTTGTACCCACTAAGTGGATCAAATCTTTCAAAGACAACACCTTTCCTCGAGGCAAGAATATTTTTCTCTGGCCTGAATCCAACCTTAGCCCCAAGTATTCCAGACTTTTGACTGGTTATAGGGCTGACTTGTCTCGGTTGATAATCCAACCGTGATATTCCAGATACTTGATTGTCTCGTGAACAACCACTTCTAGTTTTTTCACTGAGTGGTCTATCAGCAACAAGTCATCTAGATATGCCATTATCATTACACCTTGTGTTCTTAGATTGGCCAATAAAGGGCCAGAATTTTTGTAAACACTCGTGGTGCTGTGGCCAAACCGAAGGGTAAGGCTCTGAACTGAAAATGGCGCCCTTCTACTGCAAAGCGTAGAAATTTTTGGTGGACTGGAAAGATGGGAATGTGCAAATAAGCATCTTTGATGTCGATCGCGGCTAACCAATCCTCCCCTTGTAGGGCAGTGGCCACCGATCGGATCGACTCCATCGGAAAGTCCTGATATACAGGAATTTGTATAGCCCTTTTAGAATTAATATGGGCCTCCCGTCCGCGTTTGCTTCGGGACTGTAAAGAGGTTTGAGTAAAACCCGAACCCTCATTCTTCCAGGGGAACCTCCATAATTACTCCTTGGAGCAATAGTTGTTCTAGTGCCACAGGAGGGACGCTCTCTTCCGGGGATCCCTTGGCACGTTTGACCTCAAAAATGGGAAGGAGGAGAGTCTTTTAACTCCAAACTGTATCCCAAACATACCGCGGAGAGCACCTATCTGTCTTGATCGTGTCCCGCCAGGTCTCTTGCGAACAACTGGAGTCCTCCCCCCACCCGACTGAGTGGGGGCAACCCTTCAATGAATTTAACTTTGGGGGAGGTTTTGTACCTCCCCTGACCCAGGGTTTCTCATTACCCTGCTATTGTCCTTGTTTTTTACCCCCGGGAATTGACCGAGGAGGCCGTCGGAACTGTTACACAGCCGATGCCTCAGGGACTGGAGAAGCAGGCCTCTTAAAGAGGGACCTCTAACTCTGTTTTTAACCGGCAAGAGCGTATTTACCGCTGGAAATTTTCTGGATATATTTGTCCAGGTTTTCCCTGAATAAGCGTTCACCATGAAATGGGACGCTAACCAGCCATTCTTTACAGGGAGCTTCAGCAGACCAGTTTTTGAGCCATAGAAGCCTACGCATATGTACTATAGACAGCGTAAGGCGGGAGGCGTGATGGACTGAATCCTTTATGGCGTCAACCGCAAAGCCTAAGGCTCTAGGTAGATCAGCTAGGTCAAAGCCTGCTGATCTGTCAAGTCCCTCAAGACCTGTTTCAACTGATCCTTCACTGCTTAGCAGACCCCAATAGCTGCTACTGCTGGTTGTGTCACCAAGCTTGCTGTAGAAAGAAGCAGACTTTCATAAGGACTCCAATCTTTTATCTATTGGGTTCTTGAACATTTGGACATTATCCACTGGACATGTCAGTGATTTATACATACAAGAGATGGCTGCGTCCACTGTAGGGACCTTCCATTTTTTTTTTTTTTTTTTGATGAACTTATCCTCCATGGGATAGACCACCGGAAATCTCTTGGGGGAATAAATATTTTCTCAGGACGTTCCCAATCCTGGTAAATAAGCCCTTTCAGAAAAGGGTGAAGTGGAAAAGAACAGACAGTCTGGGGGCTTCTAGCGACCCCAACGAGGATACAGTAGTGGTTGATGGTTCCGCAAGGTGCATTTTTAAATGCTGATCGGACCATGTTAGTCAGAGACTGAACCCATAATCTTTCAGCTTGAGATGCTGAGAAAAGGTTCCCCCACTGTTGACTCCTCTATAACAGAATCAACCTTATCCTGATCCCCTTCAGGCAGGTCGATCCCTGTATGGGACTGTTGCTCTGCTAACAGGCACTCTGAAGGAGGAGACGGAGATCGGGCGTGCTTTCCCTGACAGGGAGGCAGCGATCAATGTTGACAATCTCTCTCTAATCCTCCCAGAGCTGAGGAAAAAACCTCCTCTGTTACATACACAGGAGCAGGTGAACTGAGGACAGCCACAGTACCAAGTACCCCTGTGGGGTCTCTACGGTCACTTACCTCTGAACTTCAGGGGAGACTGGTGCAGCAGAAGTATGCCCAAGATCCTCAGAGCCCGATGAGACCCCCTTCGCTTCCTGGAAGATTCAGTTCCGGAGCTTCTGGACGGCATATTCCTAAGCCTAAAGCTGAGGTATTCCAGCCGTAATACACCACTTTTACTGAGAATAGTCTAGCACAATTGCTGCTATATCACAGTTGGTGTCTACTAAAGTGCCTTTCTAGGGGATGCCTGCATCAACCGCCTCTGTGTGCCTTTATATTGTTGCTAGCTCTGTCTGTGCACTTCAACAGCCAGCTATAATGTGCTTTAAAACACGCTGGACGCCCGCACATGCGCAGTAGCGCCGCGGCGCACACCTGAGCGTCATCCACCCGCTCCGCCCCTTTTTCCAGATCGCCTCTATGAATAGAGGCGCATGCACGCGCACGGGCACGTGCGCCTTCGGCGCCTTTTTTGAAAACAACAAGGAGCTAGATGGGAGCCAGGGTCCCTTTGCCGCAGGGCCCGGGGATGGATGAGCGCAGCAACAGGGCAGAGGAGACAGCTTCCCAGGAGAGAACATACCAACTGCCTGGATTTGATTCTGGAAGAAAAAAATCCACATTACAAGAAAAAAGAACCATAGCGGCCTCTAGTGTCTAACACAGGTACCGCGGTCTTACACATTTTTTTTTTTTCTTGCCTACTATTAAAATTTTTAAATTTTTCTCAGTAGTAACAGGCATACACAGAATATTAGCGGGAATACCTTAGGTAACAGGCAGAAAGACAAAATAGGCTTGGGGGTCCCTCAATAGAACCAAGTTCCCGAGGGCCCCCACTTACCTTTTCCTCGCCGCAGGACTCTGTTTGGTCCACAGAAGCCCAAACTTCACCTATCACGGCAGGCATTGTAATCAAACCTTCAGGGACCGGGTTCCCAAGGATTCCACTCCCCTGGACCTGTATAGCACCCTGCACAGAAAACATCTTGGTCGTGGGTATGACCAGAGCTCTGGATCCCAGGGTCCAGCTCTCCTAAGAGAAGCATTACAGGCAAAACCTTGCTCTTCTCTGCAAGGCCCGGGTACCGACCGTTTAGCTATGAAGCTTTTTTGGTCGGATCCGGAATAGCTTACTGAGGCCCAAAAGAACCTGTACGCAAGCTCAGTGAAAAACACATGTTTCTTCTTGGCCAATACCTTAGACACTGGCAAAAAACTGAGGTGCTCCCGTATGGGAGGGGCTTATATAGGGGAGGGTACTTCCGGTTTTGGAAGTTGCCAGTGCCAGCACCTGACGGTATCTATATAACCCATTAGTAATGACTATGTCGCTCTGTGTCCCGTGATGTACGAGAAAGAAAGCACATTCGTCACGCTCCAAATTTTTGCATCGTTTAAATGTTGTGCATTGAAATCTTCGTTAGAATGTTACATTAATCCAAACGAATGAACTTCTTTTGCTGCTGATATTCACACAGAGTTATTACTATCTTTTTTTAACCTTTTTCATGCTGCTCTTAAGGAGATTTATGTGTATTATATCGTGCAAGTTTTTAGGAATATTTAAAACTTTGATTTTTTTCAAACTGATGTTAATTGTAATTTCGCAATGTTTTGGTAGTGATCTCCCATTGAATCTTTTAATATATATTATTTAAATTTTACACCCTTTTTTGGGAAATACGATTTCGTTATTTTTTTGGGGGGTTGGTATCTGTCCCTTTTTTTGTCAGTCAAATGTATCTGCTTACTCCAAAGCTAGATTTTACATTTTTACAAATACACATAGTCAAGTATGAACTTAAAGAAAAAAAACATTTATTCATGTTTGAACTAAAATAAAGAGAAGGCAGCGCTGGAGAAGCTGCTGCCATTTGTGCATCCCAGGGACCCCAGAGCACACAGCAACCCTGTGTGGACACTAAAATTGGGAGCTTGAGAAGGCCAACATTTCTGAACACAATCTGATGCTGGCCTCCCAGAGGTCAGGAACAGCAGCAGGTGAGATATATGTCCCAAGTGTGTGGTACTACAACAGGCTGCCTTCTGTCCGACCACAATGAAGCAAGGCCATCACTTCCTCGTCTTCCTGGCAACCTTCCCTGCAACCTTTCCTGAAGCCTTCCCTGCAGCCTTCCTTCTTCGTTTGGCTGGAGGCTGGGCCACTGGAGGGGTACTCCTGTCAGGAGGAGGAGGAGGTGGAGGAGAAGGGGGTGGCGCAGAAGAACAAGGTGGAGGTGGAGAAGGGGGTGGGGCAGAAGAACAAGGTGGAGGTGGAGGAGAAGGGGGTGGGGCGGAAGAACAAGGTGGAGGTGGAGGAGAAGGGGGTGGGGCAGAAGAAGAATGTGGAGGTGGAGGAGGAGGTTGAGGTTGGGACAGTTGTGCCACCTCACAAATGGTGGTATTGGGGGTAATTTTTCCCATCACCCCCTTGTTGAGCAAGGTGATGAGCAGGGGCTCGCATAGGAGGCGTTGCTCCATGCTCATCACCTTGAACTTTGCCTCCACTAGGCCGGCAATGGCCTCTTCAGGGGATGTGGGCTCTTTGAGGGTGGCATGGGCCTCTTTAATAAGGGCCATTGCTGCCTCACTGGTGGTCCTGTCCCTCCTGCCTCTTTTGGGAAGCTGGATGGGAGGCACCTGGGATCTGGTGCTTCTCCTTTGCCCTGCCACCTCCTGGCTGCCACTGGGCCCTGCCACCTCCTGGCTGCCACTGGGCCCTGCCACCTCCTGGCTGCCACTGGGCCCTGCCTCCTCCTGGCTCACAGTGGGCCCTGCCTCCTCCTGGCTGCCACTGGGCCCTTCCTCCTCCTGCCTGACAGTTTCCAGACCCTCCTCCTGGCTGATTTCATCATGTGTATGAAAAAGGGACATAGTTTAATATGTTGGTTTAATCTTTGCAGCAAACTTTATAAACATGATTGAAGCAATTAGAATGTAAATCCAGAAATCATTTTTTCTAATTTACACCTACATCAGATTGACTATTTAGCACCCAATTAAGTGCAGACTAATGTCTCGAGATCTTGATTTCACTTGTGGAAGCCAAAATATTGTATGTTTCTCATCTTGACATATTTGGCAAACATTAATTTTATCCAAATACATTTTCATTTAATACTATACCTGGCTCCAGATGGCCAAATCAGGATCATCCAGGATGGCTGCCTCCTCTTGCTCCAGAGAAGGCTCAGGTTGACTGCAGGGAAGTCTGGGGGGAAGAGTGGAGAGTGATGCCCTTGCCTCAATGTGGTCATCCAGGAAGGACATCCTGCTGTAGTACCACAAAATCGGGACATAAACATCATCTGCTGCTGCTCCTGACCTCTGAGAAGCCAGGACCTTAGAGCGTTCAGTCCTGTAGGTGCCTCTCAAGCTCCCAATTTTAGTGTCCACTTGTTTTGCTGTGGCTGTGGGCACCTTGGTCTGCACAAATGGGAGCAGCTTCTCCAGTGCTGCTTTTCTCACCCCTCTTTTTTTGTGGATGGGGTTTTTCGTCTCCCACAGAGCCGGCAGCTCCCTTACCCGGTCAATAAATTCCGCCAGGAACTCTTTGTCGCTAATAAAGACATTCATATTGTATCTGCAAGTTAAATAAATAATATATAACTAATGTGAGGCAAACAGTCTAACCTCCTTAACATCGTAGTCACCATATATATCCTACAGCATTCTCAAGACAGTATAGGCCAACAATTTGGCACAGTCTCAAAATCACATACCTTCGTTCGCACGTCCGTCACTTAAACTCCTCTCTCCGCACACCGAACGTACTATAGTCACATGTGTGTTTGCTATATACACACCACACATGCGTCAAAATACGAACATGTCGCTCCGCACACGTCACCCGCCCATGACGTTCTAACTAACATCTTTTCCCCGCCCCTTCTCTTTCGGCGCGCAGACAGATATGGCGGAGTTACAGCAGGTGTCTGATAATTCCGCAACTAACGAGGAGGAGACAAGCCCGGAGACCGAGGAAACGTCACGATCAAGGAGGAGATTCAAGGCATCGAATATGTCTTTTGCCGAGATGGCGGAGATGGTGGACATCTTGCTCAAGTCTGATTATGAGGCAAAAGCATGGGCCGTATAGCAAACCAAATAGAAGGAAGGCCAAAATCCTCACTAAAGTCGTGAAGAGTCTGAAGACGAATTTCGGGGTGAAACGCTCAAATGAGCAGCTCAGAAAGAGGTGGTCAGACCTCAAACTGAGGGAGCCAGAGCAGTTAAGGAGCATTAAGAGAATGCTCGCAAAAAGTAAGTAAAATGTACACTTTTATGCTATTAATCCTTTTCTAAACTGACATGTTGCTGGTAGGGATGAGCTTCGTGTTCGAGTCGAACATACGTTCGACTCGAACATCGGCTGTTCGATCGTTCGACGAAGATCGAACGATTTGGGCCGTTCGCGCCAAATTCGAGTGACGCGAACGGCCCACAATGCACTACGCCATCGCAGTGTCATCCAGGCGCTGTGATTGGCCAAGCATGCACTGTGACCCCGCATGCTTGGCCAATCACAGCGCCGGCAGCGAGGAGAGCAATGATTGGCCACAGGCAGGATGCCTGTGGCCAATTATTGCTGAGGGTGTTTAGTACACGCCCCACACTATAAAAGGCCGCCAGCACGGCGGCCTAGTGTAGTGTGTTCCGGAGCAGGGAAAGAGAAGCATAGGCAGGGACAGTGACATTTATTTCTTTCTTGCTTAACCTGGATTCCTTTAGTTTAGGGAAAGAGAAGGATAGGTAGGGAGAGTGTCAGTGTGTTTTACTGTGCGAATCCTTGTTTCTAGGGACAAAGAAGGAAAGTGAGGGGAATTCTCCTTGTGCTATAGTGTGCTTTTAAAAAACATTTTTTCTAGGGACAGAAAACTCTAGGTAGGGAGAGTGTCAGTTTCTTTCACTGTGCGAGTCCTTGTTTCTAGGGACAAAGAAGGAAAGTGAGGGGAATTCTCCTTGTGCTATAGTGTGCTTTAAAAAAACATTTTTTCTAGGGACAGAAAACTCTAGGTAGGGAGAGTGTCAGTTTCTTTCACTGTGCGAGTCCTTGTTTCTAGGGACAAAGAAGGAAAGTGAGGGGAATTCTCCTTGTGCTATAGTGTGCTTTAAAAAAACATTTTTTCTAGGGACAGAAAACTCTAGGTAGGGAGAGTGTCAGTTTCTTTCACTGTGCGAGTCCTTGTTTCTAGGGACAAAGAAGGAAAGTGAGGGGAATTCTCCTTGTGCTATAGTGTGCTTTAAAAAAACATTTTTTCTAGGGACAGAAAACTCTAGGTAGGGAGAGTGTCAGTTTCTTTCACTGTGCGAGTCCTTGTTTCTAGGGACAAAGAAGGAAAGTGAGGGGAATTCTCCTTGTGCTAAAGTGTGCTTTAAAAAAACATTTTTTCTAGGGACAGAAAACTCTAGGTAGGGAGAGTGTCAGTTTCTTTCACTGTGCGAGTCCTTGTTTCTAGGGACAAAGAAGGAAAGTGAGGGGAATTCTCCTTGTGCTATAGTGTGCTTTAAAAAAACATTTTTTCTAGGGACAGAAAACTCTAGGTAGGGAGAGTGTCAGTTTCTTTCACTGTGCGAGTCCTTGTTTCTAGGGACAAAGAAGGAAAGTGAGGGGAATTCTCCTTGTGCTATAGTGTGCTTTAAAAAAACATTTTTTCTAGGGACAGAAAACTCTAGGTAGGGAGAGTGTCAGTTTCTTTCACTGTGCGAGTCCTTGTTTCTAGGGACAAAGAAGGAAAGTGAGGGGAATTCTCCTTGTGCTATAGTGTGCTAAAGCATTCCTCATCAACCATCTTTGAAATCCTTGTTTTTTGGACAGTCAGGGAAATTGTCGTTGTGCTATTCTGTGCAAAAGCAATCATCCTCAACCATATTTAGAAATCCTTAAGTAAAGGGACAGAGAAGGACACCTGAAGGTAGCCCTTATTGCTTTTTTCCCATCTCCCTGCAGGCCATCTATTAGAATGTCTGGAAGGCAAACAAGGAGAGGCAGACAGTCAGGAGGCAATAAAAGAGGGCAAGCAGGCTCTGTGTCTGGGGGCAACAGTGCTGGTCGTGGACGCGGTGCATTGTCATCAGCACATGGCCATGGGACACGCTTGTCCTTCTTTTCGGCAGCTGGACATGTTGAGCCACATCATGCCGAAGACTTGGTAGAGTGGATGACCAAGCCCTCCTCCTCCTCCTCATCCTCTCTCACCCAGGCTCAGGGTACTGGCAAAGCAGCTGCCAAAGCGTCCTCTTCCCTGGTATCAATGTCAGACTCATCATCAGTCACTCCTTCCCTAGACCCACCATGTCCTCCTCCTGAGGAGTCCCCGAACTGTTTGAGCACAGTGTTGGGTACATGCTCCAGGAGGATGCCCAGCGTTTCGAAGGGTCTGATGATGAAACCCAGCTACAGGAAGGCAGTAGGGTGAGAGCAGACAGAGGGGATGCTCAAGAAGGACACCAATCTGGCAGTCATGTTCCAGCAGCTGCAGCATACTGCCAGATTGGGTCCAGTGATGAGGAGGGAGGGGATGATGAGGTCACTGACTCCACGTGGGTGCCTAATAGGAGAGAGGAGGAGGAGGAGGATGAGGAGGAGGCACATCTCCAACGAGGCAGGATGCCCTTTGGTGGCCAGCGTAAGGGCAGTACACCGACGGAATCACACCACAGAGCTCCGCCTGTGCAGGGCGCTGCCTCTGCCCGTCATTCAAAAAGTTCCTTGGTGTGGGCCTTTTTTGAGGCTGGTGCATCAGATCGCACAGCTGCTGTTTGCAACATATGTCTCAAGCGTATATCGCGTGGCCAAAACATCAGCCGCTTGGGTACCACATGCCTGACCAGACATATGTTGACCTGCCATGCAGCTCGTTGGCAAGCCTACCTCAAAGACCCACACCAAAGAACAAAGCGGACCTCTCCTTGCACCGCATCAGCTGGGATCTCCAACCCCACTATAACTTCAGTCCTCTCTGAAACATGCACTGAGAGGAATGAAGGTGTAGAATTAGGTGTGTCACAGCCAAGTACTTGCGGCCACTCTGCTAGCAGTACACCGACGTCCGATTCTAGCAGGCAAATTTCCCTGCCCCAGCTGCTGGACCGTCAAAAGAAGTTCACTCCCAGCCATCCACATGCCCAGCGGTTGAATGCTAGCTTGGCTAAATTGCTAGCGCTTCAACTGCTGCCTTTTCAGTTGGTAGACTCGGCCCCCTTCCGTGAGTTTGTGCAATGTGCGGTTCCTCAGTGGCAGGTTCCCAAACGCCACTTTTTCTCACGGAAGGCCGTATATAGTGTGGGCCACCAGACCCGCCTTTTTTGGGTGTCCCACACAGGTGCATCAGAGAATTTTTGTGTTGCCTACATGTCTAAAAAATGACAGACAAAGGTGAATACCAAACATATTCTTGGTCAGAAATAATGCATTCATCTTTAACTTCCGCCCAAACACACACTTGTACCCCACTTCCAAGCAATTTAGTCTGTTTTTTTGTTTTACGTAGAGAATTTCTGTGTGATAACTCTACCTTTTGTTTGATTCTCATAGGGGAGAGAAGACTGGGAGGAGGACACTCCAGGGAGCACAGGAACCCCACAGCTTCACAACAACCCCAAACTCCAAAAGACCAACAACTTAAAGATGTGGAGGAAGTTGAGATGGAGGAAGGAGAAGTGCAGGAAGGAAAGGTGGATGACGTTGTGGAACTGGTCACCACAACAGGTCAGTATCTGTCACCACAGCTTCAGGTAAGAGAGGTAGGCCTGCAGAGTTATAATACCTTTTTATTTTGTTTTTAGGGGATGTGAATGTTGGGGTGAAGGATAGTACAGTTTTCTCTGCTGACAGTGCCCTCCGCCTCATCCAGCAAGTGATGGAATGTAGCACGGAACTGGACAAAATTAAAGAAAGAATTCATGTGATGGATCAAACATTTAAAGACATTCTCGATGTTTTGGGGAGAATCCAATAAGGCATCCCAACCCCCTTTTTTTCATGTTTCTTCTTCAACTTTTAAAAAACTTTTTGACAATCAAACCAGCCAAAAATCGAATCTGCACACAGTGTGTCAACATGTGCTATCTGCCATCAGGGGATATCCATGTACGTCTTTTGGGGGTGCAACCCCTTCCTCGTATCTAAAGTAGGTGAACTGAGGAAGGGGTTGCACCCCCTAAACACGTCCATTGATCACCCCTGATGGCAGATAGCACATGTTGACAATAGGGATCAGGAGTCTAAAATCCCTATAGGAAAATAATCCCAATTGTGTGCATATTCAATTTTTGGCTGGGCAAGGGGTGGCAGGACCCCATATTAGGACGGGCACATAGAGACATATAGTTTGTGTAAGTGAATGTCTCAGATTGCTCCGAGGTATCCAATTTTGTAATTTTTGGAATGCAACTGTTGTTTTTGTATTTTCCTAAGAAAACAATTGCCGGTGATGTAAAAAATTCCTCGACCTATGCAGGGTCTCGACCGCGTCACTTCCGGTGCAGCTACGTCAAAAACACAGCTGATGGCGGCCTCGACTGCGCATGCGCGGCTTCACCGCCCCTATACCGCGCACGCGCAGACGCCCATTTCGGTCCATGAAAATTCTGGACTCGAGCAGGCGGGCGGAGGCGTTGCGAATTGCTCAACATCGTCGCCAGCACCGCCTCCAGACCTGCCCCCAACACGCCCCTAGCTTGTATATTATTGGGACCTAGGTCGAGAGAAAATATAGAGCTGCACCGTCTCCAGCCCCGCCCCCGCCCCTAGCCTGCTCTACTGAAGGGGGTGCAAGTACAGTACTGTGCATTGTTCTGCCATCAAATATGCTGCCTCACTGTACCCAGTAAACGCAACCACTGTGCCCGTCATACGCAGCCACTGCACCCAGCAAACGCAGCCACTGCACCCAGCAAACGCAGCCACTGCACCCAGCAAATGCAACCACTGTGCCCGTCATACGTAGCCACTGCGCCCAGCAAACGCAACCACTGTGCCCATTCATACACAGCCACTGCACCCAGCAAACGCAACCACTGTGCCCGTCATACGCAGCCACTGCACCCAGCAAACGCAACCACTGTGCCCGTCATGCACAGCCACTGCACCCAGCAAACGCAACCACTGTGCCCGTCATGCACAGCCACTGCACCCAGCAAACGCAACCACTGTGCCCGTCATACGCAGCCACTGCACCCAGCAAACGCAACCACTGTGCCCGTCATACACAGCCACTGCACCCAGCAAACGCAACCACTGTGCCCGTCATACGCAGCCACTGCACCCAGCAAACGCAACCACTGTGCCCGTCATACGCAGCCACTGCACCCAGCAAACGCAACCACTGTCCCCGTCATACGCAGCCACTACACCCAGCAAACGCAACCACTGTGCCCGTCATACGCAGCCACTGCACCCAGCAAACGCAACCACTGTGCCCATCATACGCAGCCACTGCACCCAGCAAACGCAACCACTGTGCCCGTCATACGCAGCCACTGCACCCAGCAAACGCAACCACTGTGCCCGTCATACGCAGCCACTGCACCCAGCAAACGCAACCACTGCACCCGTCATACGCAGCCACTGCGCCCAGCAAACGCAACCACTGCACCCAGCAAACGCAACCACTGCGCCCAGCAAACGCAACCACTGTGCCCGTCAAGCGCAACCACTGTGCACGTCAAACGCAGCCACTGTGCCCAGCAAACGCAGCCACTGCACCCATCAAATGCAACCACTGTGCCCGTCATACGCAGCCACTGCACCCAGCAAACGCAACCACTGCGCCCAGCAAACGCAACCACTGTGCCCGTCAAGCGCAACCACTGTGCACGTCAAACGCAGCCACTGTGCCCAGCAAACGCAGCCACTGCACCCATCAAACGCAACCACTGTGCCCGTCATACACAGCCACTGCACCCAGCAAACGCAACCACTGTGCCCATCATACGCAGCCACTGCACCCAGCAAACGCAACCACTGTGCCCGTCATACGCAGCCACTGCACCCAGCAAACGCAACCACTGCGCCCAGCAAACGCAACCACTGTGCCCGTCAAGCGCAACCACTGTGCACATCAAACGCAGCCACTGTGCCCAGCAAACGCAGCCACTGCACCCATCAAACGCAACCACTGTGCCCATCAAACGCAACCACTGTGCCCAGCAAACGCAGCCACTGCACCCAGCAAACGCAGCCACTGCACCCAGCAAACGCAACCACTGTGCCCAGCAAACGCAACCACTGCGCCCATCAAACGCAGCCACTGTGCCTATCAACCGCTGCTACTGTGCCCATCAAACCCAGCCACTGTGCCCATCAAACGCACCCACTATTGACGCCACTGTGCCATCAAACGCAGCTACTGTACCCATCAATTGCTGTCAGTGTGCCCCATCAATTGCTGCTACTGTGCCCCATCAAATGCTGCCAGTGTGCCCATCAATTACCACTAATGTGCCCCATCAAATGCTGCCCGGCACTTACCTGTCTCGCAGCGGGTCAGCGGCGGTGTCCTGCACGTCCTCCATGTCTTCTTCCGTCCTCTCTCAGGCATCCAATCACAGCGCCTGACGTTTCAGCCAATCAGGGGACCGGTAACAGACTCGAGCACCTGATTGGCTAAGAGGCGGATTAGTGTTAGCAAAGCGAATTCCTTTGCTTTGCTAACACAACGCTGAGTGAACAGAGAACGCCCAGCATGGCGCCAGCTGTTCACCTTTTTGGGCGCCTATTAGAGCCTATGGCTCTAATCAGGTGCTTCCAAAAAACACCCCCGCCGATGTAATTCAGGTGCCCGGCGCCCGAAAAGGGGCCGAACACCTGAATAGGGGGTGTCAGCAGTGACCATAGATAGATTCATGCAATGCATGATTCTATCTATGGTGATAGAGTGATGCCAGGAGAGAGGGGGCGGCACCCATGCGCCCCTTATGGAAGCACCGCCACTGCGTACTCTTTGATCTTTTGAAAAGTGTGATGTTAAGCCGTAGCTGTGCTCCTTCGGGATATGCTGCTCGCGCATTCGTGCTGCTGGAGGGAGCCCAGACCACCATAGACGAGGGACCTGCAAACTTGGTCATGGTGAGTGAGATCATCCCATATCCCACTCCATCTTGCCTGAGGACAGGGACCCCCCCCCTGAGGACAGGGACCCCCTCTGAGGACAGGGACCCTCTCCCCCCTCTGAGAACAGGGACCCCGCCCCCCCGAGGACATGAAAACCTTCTCCCCCCTGAGAACAGGGACTCCCTTCTCTCCTGGGGACAGGGACCCCCATCTTCCCTGGGGATCAGGACCCCATCCCCCAACCTAAGAACAGGGACCTGATCACCCTGTGTGTGCCAACCTCACTGCCCTGCCTGCCATGTGTCCTGTGTGAGGGCCCTCCTGTGACAGCTCTTATCAGAACTTCATCCCACTTTGTGATCCCCCTACATGACTGATCCCTCTGTGTGCACCCCTTACACGGGGAACCCCTCTGTTTGGTACCCCTACATGTCTTCATACTCTGACCACAACCTGTACCATTTCCACATCCTCTGACTGCCTCCTATATCCTGTACACATGTTCTAACCACCTCCTGTATCCTGTCCGCAGCCTCTAACTCTTGTCTTTTATGGTGTCTGCAGTCTCTTAGGGAGAGTCTGGAGAGGAATCAAGAGTGAGAGCGTCGCCGGGATTGGGATTACGGGAGGAGTAAGACGTGTATGGACTGTGGAGAACAGACTATAGAAAAAAACCAGAGCCACCAACCAGGAGCCATCTAACACCCCCCCCCCCCTTTACCTTAGTGTATTCACTCTGCGGAAGGTGGTCTCTGGTCACCAGAGTCCCCCCCCCACATCACATTTCCCGGCATTCCCCTTTACATCAGAGTCGGCAGGCTTCCCCCTTACAGTGCAAGGAACTCAGATGTAAAGGAAAATGCTGCAGAGCATAATCTAAGGAGGAACTCTGATGTAAGGGGTGCTCTGGTCACCAGGGACCACCTTATATCAGAGTCCACTGCATTCCTATTTACATCAGAGTTCCCACTTACATCAGGGTCTGCAGCATTGCCCTTTACATCAGTGTTCCCCTTTACATCAGGGTTGGCAGAGTTCCCCCTGTAAGATTAGAAGGGATGGAGGCCCGGAGACATGTCCAGAGAACACAGAGGATACATGGGATAGATTAGAAGGGATGGAGGCCCAGAGACATGTCCAGAGTACACAGAGGATACATGGGATAGATTAGAAGGGATGGAGGCCCGGAGACATGTCCAGAGTGCACAGAGGATACATGGGATAGATTAGAAGGGATGGAGGCCCAGAGACATGTCCAGAGAACACAGAGGATACATGGAATAGATTAGAAGGGATGGAGGCCTCCTCTGTTTTCCCTGGACATCCATCCCTTCTAATCTATCCCATGTATTCTCTGTGTTCTCTGGACATGTCTCCGGGCCTCCATCCCTTCTAATCTATCCCATGTATCCTCTGTGTACTCTGGACATGTCTCCGGGCCTCTATCCCTTCTAATCTATCCCATGTATCCTCTGTGTACTCTGGACATGTCTCCGGGCCTCTATCCCTTCTAATCTATCCCATGTATCCTCTGTGTACTCTGGACATGTCTCCGGGCCTCTATCCCTTCTAATCTATCCCATGTATCCTCTGTGTACTCTGGACATGTCTCCGGGCCTCCATCCCTTCTAATCTTACAGGGGGAACTCTGCGAACCCTGATGTAAAGGGATACACTGATGTAAAGGGCAATGCTGCAGACCCTGATGTAAGTGGGAACTCTGATGTAAATGGGAATGTAGTGGACTCTGATAAGGTGGTCTCTGGTGACCAGAGCACCCCTAACATCAGAGTTTTTCCTTAGATTATGCTCTGCAGCATTTTCCTTTACATCTGAGTTCCATTGCACTCTAAGGGGGAATCCTGCCGACTCTAATGTAAAGGGGAATGACGGAAAATGTGATGTGGGGGGAGGGGGACTCTGGTGACCAGAGACCACCTTCCGCAGAGTGAATACACTAAGGTAAGGGGGGGTTGTTACTGATATAAGGGAAAACCTTTTATATCAGTGCCCCCTTACATATGTGCATTCACTCCCCCCTTACATCAGTGACCCCCCCTCAGACTGACCTGATGGCGCTGTCACTGACCTCCTCTCCGGTGCAGCGTGCAGGTCTCAGTTAGATGGCTCCTAATTGGTGGCTCTGGTTTTATTCTATAGTCTGTTCTCCACAGTCCATACACGTCTGACTCCTCCCGTAATCCCAATCCCGGCGACGCTCTCACTCTTGATTCCTCTCCAGACTCTCCCTAAGAGACTGCAGACACCATAAAAGACAAGAGATAGTCAGAGATTGCAGACAGGATACAAGAGATGGTTAGAGGCTGTGGACAGGATACAGGAGGTGGTTAGAACATGTGTACAGGATATAGGAGGCAGTCAGAGGATGTGGAAATGGTAGAGGTGGTGGTCAGAGTATGCAGACATTTAGGGGTAGCAAACAGAGGGGTTCCCCATGTAAGGGGTGCACACAGAGGGGTCAGTCATGTAGGGGGATTACACAGTGGGATGAAGTCCTGATAAGAGCTGTCACAGAAGGGCCCTCACACAGGACACATGGCAGGCAGGGCAGTGAGTTTGGCACACACAGGGTGATCAGGTTCCTGTTCTTAGGGGAGGTGGGGTCCTGATCCCTAGGAAAGATGGGGTCCCTAGGTGAGATGAAGTCCCCGTTGCCAGGGGAGATGGAGTTCCTGCCCTCAGGTGAGATGGAGTTCCTGCCCCCAGGTGAGATAGGATCCCTGCCCCAGAGTGAGAAGGGGGTCCCTGTCCCCAGGGGAGAAGTAGGTCCCTGTCCCCAGGAGAGGAGGAGTTCCTGTTCCCAGGTGAGTGGCCCAGAGGGTCCCTGTTTCCAGGGGAGAAGGGGTCCCTGTCCCCAGGAGAGAAGGGAGTCCCTGTCCCCAGGAGAGAAGGGAGTCCCTGTCCCCAGGAGAGAAGGGAGTCCCTGTCCTCAGGGGGGAGAAGGGGGTCTCTGTCCTCAGGGGGGAGAAGGGGGTCTCTGTCCTCAGGGGGGAGGTCAAGGTCCCTGTCCTCGGGGAATATGGAGTGGGATATGGGATGGTCTCACTTACCATGACCAAGTCTGCAGGTCCCTCATTTATGGTGGTCTGGGCTCCCTCCAGCAGCACGGATGGGCGATCAGCTTATCCCCAGGGAGCACAGATACGGCTTGACAATCTGACAGCAATTGATGGGCACAGTGGCTGCGTTTGACGGGCACAGTGGCTGCGTTTGACGGGCACAGTGGTTGCGTTTGCTGGGTGCAGTGGTTGCGTTTGCTGGGTGCAGTGGTTGCATTTGCTGGGTGCAGTGGTTGCGTTTGCTGGGTGCAGTGGTTGCGTTTGCTGGGCACAGTGGCTGCGTATGACGGGCACAGTGGTTGTGTTTGCGGGCACAGTGGTTGCGTTTGCTGGGCACAGTGGTTGCGTATGACGGGCACAGTGGTTGCGTTTGACGGGCACAGTGGTTGCGTTTGCTGGGCACAGTGGCTGCGTATGACGGGCACAGTGGTTGCGTTTGCTGGGTGCAGTGGTTGCGTTTGCTGGGCTCAGTGGCTGCATATGACGGGCACAGTGGTTGCGCTTGCGGGCACAGTGGTTGCGTTTGCTGGGCACAGTGGTTGCGTATGACGGGCACAGTGGTTGCGTATGACGGGCGCAGTGGTTGCGTTTGCTGGGTGCAGTGGCTGCGTATGACGGGCGCAGTGGTTGCGTTTGCTGGGTGCAGTGGTTGCGTTTGCTGGGCGCAGTGGTTGCGTTTGCTGGGTGCAGTGGTTGCGTTTGCTGGGCGCAGTGGCTGCGTATGACGGGTGCAGTGGTTGCGTTTGCTGGGTGCAGTGGCTGCGTATGACGGGCACAGTGGTTGCGTTTGCTGGGTGCAGTGGCTGCGTATGACGGGCACAGTGGTTGCGTTTGCTGGGTGCAGTGGCTGCGTATGACGGGCACAGTGGTTGCGTTTGCTGGGTGCAGTGGCTGCGTATGACGGGCACAGTGGTTGCGTTTGCTGGGTGCAGTGGCTGCGTATGACGGGCACAGTGGTTGCGTTTGCTGAGTGCAGTGGCTGCGTATGACGGGCACAGTGGTTGCGTTTGCTGGGTGCAGTGGCTGCGTATGACGGGCACAGTGGTTGCATTTGCTGGGTGCAGTGGCTGTGTATGACGGGCACAGTGGTTGCGTTTGCTGGGCGCAGTGGCTGCGTATGACGGGCACAGTGGTTGCATTTGCTGGGTGCAGTGGCTGCGTTTGCTGGGTGCAGTGGCTGCGTTTGCTGGGTGCAGTGGCTGCGTATGACGGGCACAGTGGTTGCGTTTGCTGGGTGCAGTGAGGCAGCATATTTGATGGCAGAACAATGCACAGTACTGTACTTGCACCCCCTTCAGTAGAGCAGGCTAGGGGTGGGGGCGGGGCTGGAGGCGGTGCAGCTCTATATTTTCTCTCGACCTAGGTCCCAATAATATACAAGCTAGGGGCGTGTTGGGGGCGGGTCTGGAGGCGGTGCTGGCGACGATGTTGAGCAATTCGCAACGCCTCCGCCCGCCCGCTCGAGTCCAGAATTTTCATGGACCGAAATGGGCGTCTGCGCATGCGCGGTAAAGGGGCGGTGAAGCCGCGCATGCGCAGTCGAGGCCGCCATCAGCTGTGTTTTTGACGTAGCTGCACCGGAAGTGACGCGGTCGAGACCCTGCATAGGTCGAGGAATTTTTTACATCACCGGTTTGTGGCCAGGCAAACAAAAAATGTAAATAAATTAAAAAAAAGGTGTGTGAATTTGCACATAGTAAAATATTTGAACACAAACAACATGTAGCTTCTTTTTCTAATACGCTCTAACCTTATTTGGTACATTTTTAAAGGTTACATAGTGAAATGGTTGGTATTTACTAAAGGAAAATACACTTGGCACTACAAATGCACTAAGACAAACTAGGAGACAGGAAACCAACAAAAGTTAGACGTTTAAACAAGATTTTTATTTGGATCGTTAGACAGGAATCTTTAGACATAGCCTGGCATAGGAATTGCCCCCCTACCCGTGAAATAGTCCATGTATTTGTCCCGAACCTCACGGCCATTTTGGGGGGGCAAGCCAGCACGGGCAGATTCCAGGCCCGGCAGGGGATTATCAGGGGAAAGTCCAGCCTCAGGCAAAACTGAGGCCATATAGGAATTAGATTTGCGGCAAAGAAAATTGTGTAGCACACAGCAGCATAATACTACATAGTTTATTTTGTAGTCCGCCAAGTGTATTGAAGTCCTAAAAAGGCGGAACCGGCTGGCCATTATGCCAAAGGCATTTTCAATGACTCTTCGGCCCCTGACCAGCCGGTAATTGAACACCCTCTTCTCTGGGGTCAGGGTCCTCTGAGGAAATAGCCTCATAAGATGCGGTCCGAGCCCGAAGGCTTCATCAGCCAAAAAAACAAAGGGGAGTCCTTCAATATTCCCTGCATCCGGTGGCAATGCAAGGTCGTCACTCTGGAGGCGGAGGGCAAACTCCGTCTGGATGAAGAATCCCCCATCGGACATCCGGCCATTCTTCCCTACATCAACATAGAGGAATTCATACCGTGCTGACACCACCGCCATCAGCACAATGCTATGAAACCCCTTGTAATTGAAGTAGTAGGACCCAGAACGGGGTGGCGGCACGATGCGGACGTGCTTCCCGTCTATAGCACCACCGCAGTTGGGGAAGTCCCACCGCGTGGCAAACTCCGATGCCACAGTCTGCCATTCCTGTGGCGTGGAAGGAAGCTGTGGAGTCAAACAAGATGAAAAAATATTAGAATACACAAATCAAACATTACAAGTATATTCTAATAAAAAACATTAGAGGCCAACATCAAGCAAAGTCTACGTTTATTAAGGTGTTTTAAATAAGTATAATGGAAGGCTCATGTATCATATTCATCACCCCCTATGATGGTCCATTAAAAAATTATAATGGGGAGGGGGGGGGTAGATGTGTTTGGACACAGGATAGCATTGCAGTGGCGGTGCGTCCAGAGTGGGCGCTGGAGCACTGCCCCCTCTCTCCTGTGCCCGTCACTCAGAACAATACATAGGTTCATGCCCTGCATTAACCTATGTATTTTCTATGCCGCCCACTAATCAGGTGGATGGCCCCCTGTTAAGCGACCGACATATGAAGAACTGCGGCATTTGTGCGCTTAAAATTGCATATCAGAAACCGGAAGGAAAATTGTCTTGCACATTACAGCCTGAGGGATGTAATTGGCTTCAGAAAAGTTAAATAGGGGACGCAGGGGGGGGGGGCATTCCTTGGGTAAACACTGACAGGCTGCTCTGCCAATCATGTTCACCAAGTCTGTTTAATGGTAACATGATTGGCTGATGCAACATCAAGGGAAGGAGAAGACATCAAGGACAGAAGAAGGATGGCGCTGACCACAAGAAGGCAAGTGCAGGGCTGGGGGGGAACTGGCTGCATTGGAGGGGACAAAATGGCTGCATTAGAGGGAACAAAATGGCTGCATTGGAGGGAACAAATGGGGGCGTTTAATAGGCACCAGAGCAAAAAAGGAGGAAGTTTATTTCCTAAATTGGGGTTTGAACCCCCAAACATTTGGAGCAACAGGCGCCCCTGCTGGAAAGGTTAGTGAAGGGAAATATGCATGGAGGAGAAAAAAGGGGCAATCTAAAGCTTCAAGCATGCATGGGGACAAAGGGGACATTCTCAGCATATTACAATCATGGTAATTAGGGAAGGATGAAAGAAATACAATACATTAGCATACATGGAATACATAAAATGTGATGTTAATGGAGAAAACTTACCCTAATATAGTCCTCCTGCAGGACTTGTATAATGGCAGAACAGGTGTCTGGGATTATGAGGCCCAGAGCCTGGGGGGAGATGCCTGTCGTGAACTTCAAGTCCTGAAGACTTCTCCCTGTCGCCAGATAAGGTAAGGTGGCGATGAGCCTCTGCTCAGCACTGATGGCTTCCCGCATAACGGTGTCCTTCCTGGTAATATAGGGGGACACCAAAGCCAACAGTTCCTGAAAAACGGGGTCAGACATCCGCAGAAAATTCCTGTAGTCCTCAGGATTATTCTCGACTATCTCCTGCAGCAGAGGCATGTGGCAGAATTGGTCCCGCTGGAGCAACCAATTCTTGGTCCATGAACTCCTCCTCACACCATTCATGGACTGGTCTTGGTCCAAAACAAGCAGACCAACACCAAGCGCACGCACAGCACGAACTCGACGACGAGAACGTCCAGGCGACATGGCTAGGAAACGGTCGTCTTATCAGAACGTACAGAACAGAACGCACTTTAGAACAGCAAGGCCTATGAATAACGAACTGAAAAACAGAAACGAACAGGCAAGAACGCACTGTAAAACAGATACGACCTGCCTAGACGCCCTGAAAGTCAAGATACGAACCCACAAGCACAAACTGAACCGCAGAAAACGATCTGAAAAGTACGAAGACTGAAAAGCGCGAATCGTCTCTTCCCAAACTTTTACTTCACACGCGGTAACACGAGATCAGCAAAAGCAGCCCAAGGGGTGGCGCCAAGTAAAAATAGATCTTCCGCCTTTATAGTGCCGTCGTACGTGCTGGACGTGACCGCAGAGAACAACGAGGAAATTGGGAAATGTCAGTGTGTACGCATGGAAAGCTTGACGAGAAAATCGACAAGGTTAACAAGAATCTCGTCGAAAAAAACGGCGTGTTTTTTACGACGAGAAACTCGGTCGTGTGTACGAGGCTTTAGATTAGCAATTGACAATCTCTAATTGTCGCCTGGTAATAAAGCATAAAAAAGCCCAAAAAATAAGAAGTCTATACCCTTGCTCACCAGATGGTTAATTGATGGTAGAGCTTCCACAGAGTAGAGAGCAAAAAGTTGGTTCTTCAGTCGTACACACAAACCAATTGTATCGGATGGGGGACCACTAGAAAGGATAGGTAATTATATTGATAAGAGAATCAAACATCTGAATAAGGAACTGCCCTCATATGTGCAGGACTCTGCAGATATTTTGAGAAAAGTAAATGATTTGGTTGTACCAGATAATTGCCTTTTGGCGTGTATTGATGTGGAATCCCTTTATTCATCCATCTGTAGCGCTACCCTCAACTAAGAGGGCCGCAGATTTGGCTTGGGCCCTGAATACAGCTCCACCAACCCCCGGCAATATACTCGACCCTTTCTGGCACAGTTAGGCCTCGTACACACGACCGATTTTCTCGTCGTAAAAAACACGTAGTTTTTTTCGACGAGATTCTTGTTAAGCTTGTCGATTTTCTCGTCAAGCTTTCTATGCGTACAAACTGTCATTTTCCAATTTCCTCGTGGTTCTCTGCGCTCACGTCCAGCACGTACGATGGCACTATAAAGGGGAAGATCTTTTTTCTTGGCGCCACCCCTTGGGCTGCTTTTGCTGATCTCGTGTTACCGCGTGTGAAGTAAAAGTTTGGGAAGAGACGATTCGCGCTTTTCAGTCTTCGTACTTTTCAGATCGTTTTCTGCGGTTCAGTTTGTGCTTGTGGGTTCGTATCTTGACCTTCAGGGCGTCTAGGCAGGTCGTATCTGTTTTACAGTGCGTTCTTGCCTGTTCGTTTCTGTTTTTCAGTTCGTTATTCATAGGCCTTGCTGTTCTAAAGTGCGTTCTGTTCTGTACGTTCTGATAAGACGACCGTTTCCTAGCCATGTCGCCTGGACGTTCTCGTCGAGAATCTCGTCAAGTTTCTCGTCGTAAAACCATACACACGAACGTTTTTCTAGACAAAAAAACTCTCGCGGCACTTTTCTTGACTGTTTTGGACGAGAAAATCGGTCGTGTGTACGAGGCCTTAGTCTAGGGGTATACACATTTAATACTTATACTTTATGAGAGACTCAGACACAGAGTAGTTGTAAAAGAATAACAGCTTTTACTTCCAGCTATGCAAAGAGAATAAACAGTGATAACAACTTGACCTTTAGATTATACGCAGAGCCCTGCAATATCACAATATCAGTCACACTACACCATAGGAAGGGGGGGGTGTATAAGGAGACGCCACGTGGGGCGACTGTTAACTAGGCGCCCTGTGGCGCAATAACTAAACTAGGTCCCTAATGAATCAGCCCTGATTCCTAATTCTAGAACTCAGTCCTGTATGATTGATGGATTCTTCACCGGCAATCTGTAGAGGTGGTGCACTTAAGAATAAACAACAATTGTAATCCAGGAAAAGGGACTGTTAATAACTGGCAACATTTCACTGGAGATCCTCTGGATCAGTCCTGCCGTGGATCTCCAGTGAGAGTCTTTAACATGAGGTAGTAGGCCTCGGCAGTCTATAGGCACAGTACTAGCAAACAGGTTATGGAATGAGCTTACGCTCGCTCACCCGCCAGACACGATCTCCGTCCGGGACTTCCACCGGCTGTGTCTTCACTCGCCCACAGCGGTTGCTGCGATCGGGTCCCCGATCCAATCTAGGCTGTAAGTAGAGATGTCGGATGCCACCCAGGCTCGCAGTGGTGTGGAAGGCTCTTTGGTCAGCTCCGGAAAGGCCCCAGGCTTCGGGCCCTACCCAGCGCAGGTCCGCACAGGTGTATCAGTCTCTGCCGTCCCGTGTCCAAAGAGACCGAGCCAGGCCTCGCCCCTCCCTTATATCTCCGCACCCATGAGTCTCTGGGGCAGAAGCAAAACATCCTGGGAACCAGTGGGGTTCTGGGAACAGTAGTTCAAGAGTCTTTAAAGGAACCCCGCTACAAACTCCCCCCACTTAAACTCTTTGGTCCCCAAAGATAAACTTCAACAAATGCTATGTACAATTTTGGACAGTGTCGAGTATGATGTTGGCATAGGGAATTTCCACCAAAATTTTGGGGTGGAACTCTCTTGCCCACAGGTCACACTACCATGAGTGGCCTGCCTAACTGTGCCAGAGAGTGAGCTGGGGTTGCCCTCCACCAAATGGACAGTGGAGGGATCAGAATGCTCAACACTTCTCCTAGCCGTTACAACAGAGTCCTCTGAGCTCATCCCCATTTGGGGGTAAGTTAGTTTCTTGGGAGGCCTGATAACTCTGCGAGCCCTCTGTTCTCTTGGGGCTTCTGGCACCACAGGCTCTTCTTCAGGAATAAGTTCAGGTAACATTGCTGGTTCTGGAACCTCTGATTCAGAAGTTGACTGGTAATTGGAATCTCTAGGATCCTCCTCTGAACAAGTATCAGGAACATCTTCCCAGTAATCAGCTGAGGGACTGAAGGGTATGAATTCAGTGGCCTCCGGATTCAGCGTTGCATCTGGAGTATCCCTTGTATTTGGGAGATCTATGGCGGATGTCCCCGGAGTCGAGGAAGGCCACAGCCAGTCCAGTTCTCCTCCTTCATCAGTACTCAGTTGAGAGGCCTCCCCATCTTCAGCTCGAGAGGTCTGAGACCGAGTGTTCGGCCTGGGAATATCCAGTATAGAGACTGATTCCGGGGGGTCCCTTGCTGGGGGTATCCTGACTGCTTCAGCAAGTGGGAGCAGGTGGTTTCGATGCCACGTCTTTAGGGGTCCCACCTTCCCTTCTGGCTTTAGTTTGTAAACAGGCAAACCGGGCAACTTCCTACAGACGACATAGGGTTCCGATCTCCATCTGTCTGCAAGCTTGTGCTTTCCAGGGACCCCCAGATTGCGTAACAGTACTCGGTCCCCGGGCTGCAGATCCTGCACTCGAACCTTCAGATCGAAATTTCTCTTGTTGCGGGCTCCCCTTTGATCCGAGGCCGCCTGGGCCTGTTCATAGGCCACCTGCAAGCTGCGTCTAAGTCTTTCCACATATCCCTTGTGAGATGTAGCTGAGGTATGATCTAAAGAAGTGCCAAAGGCCAGATCCACGGGCAGCCTTGCTTCTCTCCCAAACATGAGTCGATAAGGGGAGTAGCCAGTAGCATCATTTGTGGTACAGTTATAGGCATGCACTAGGGCTGATATGTGTTGGCTCCAGTGTTGCTTCTTCTCTGTTTCTAAAGTTCCCAACATGTTGAGCAGGGTCCGGTTAAACCTCTCCGGCTGAGCATCTCCTTGTGGGTGGTAAGGTGTGGTTCTGGTCTTCTTTATTCCCAATGAGTCCAGAAGTTTCCGGATCAACCGACACTCAAAGTCCCTTCCTTGATCTGAGTGAAGTCTCTGTGGTAGTCCGTAATGGACAAAATACTTCTCCATAAGTATCTTGGCCACGGTGGATGCCTTCTGGTACTTTGGTTGGGAAAGCCTGGGCATAGCGGGTGAAATGGTCGGTTATTACCAGAACATTTCCCAATCCACTCAGGTCGGGTTCGAGGCAGAGAAAATCAATGCATACCAGATCCATTGGGCCTTGACTCTGTAAGTGGCCCATTGGGGCAGCTTGATGGGGTAAGGTCTTTCTCTGAATGCATCGTGCACAGGAATGGCAATACTCCTCTACTTCTGCCCTCATGCAGGGCCAATAGAACCGACTTCTGACAAGCTGGAAGGTCCTTTCTGCCCCTAGGTGACCATGATGGTCATGCAGAGCAATTAGTACAGTCTCTCGGTGCTTCTCTGGGAGGAACAATTGCCACTTATCTTCTGAGTCATCAGAGGGGCCCCTTCGGTAGATCACTCCCTGATGCACCTGCAGCCTGTCCCATTCCTTCCTCAACAGGCGGGCCTCCTTTGAGGGGTGATGTAAGAGTTTGTTGGGATCCTGATTCTCCAGGGCTTCGAGGACCAATCTCCCCATGGGGTCTTCCAGTTGGTCACACCTCAACTCCCTCTTGGATAGCTTCGGCAGGTTATCTTCTTCTAGCTGCGTTATTCCACAATAGTGTTTAGGGACTCCTACCATTGTAACTCCTATCTCCTCTGCCCTGGAGCCTCCTCTGGCTTGAAATTCAGCTCCTTGACAAAGGGCCCGTACTCCCTCGGGTGCTACTTGGGTCCAGTCTTCCCAGTCATTGGTCATGGCATGAGATCTCCGGGACAGGGCATCTGCATCCCTATTTCCAGCCCCTGGTCTGTACTTCAGACTAAAGTTGAATCCTGACAAGGCAGCCAACCACCGGTGTCCGGTTGCATCTAGTTTTGCGGTGGTGAAGAGGTAGGTCAGGGGGTTGTTATCTGTCTTCACAGTAAACTCCGCCCCATAGAGGTAGTCTTTTAGCTTGTCTACTACTGCCCATTTGAGAGCCAGGAATTCCAGCTTATGAGTGGGGTAGTTCTTTTCTGAGGGGGTCAGGCTCCTGCTCACATAGGCCACCGGTCGCGGTTGTCCCTCATGTTCCTGGTAGAGCACTCCGCCCAAGCCCTCATGGCTGGCATCCACATGTAATTCATAAGGTCTGGTAGGGTCGGCGTAGGCCAGAACTGGGGCAGTGGTTAAGCTCTTCTTCAGGGCCTGGAAAGCCTCTTCACACCTTGAGTTCCACTGATCTTGAACTGACTCACCAGGCCTCCTGGGCCCTGAGTCATCCTCTTCCCCTTCTGCCTTTAGTAATTCATTCAACGGGCGGGCAATCCGAGCAAACCCCTCCACAAACCTCCTATAATAGGAGCAGAACCCCAGGAAGGATCGAAGCTCTGTTACTGTGGTGGGTCGTGGCCAGGAGGTGACTGCTTCCAACTTCTCGGGATCTGTGGCCACCCCTTCTTCAGACACTATGTGCCCCAGATAGTTCACAGAAGACTGGTAGAACCGACACTTCTCAGGAGAAAGCTTAAGTCCCTCCTCACTGAGTCTTCTCAATACTTTCTCCAGCCTGGCTTCATGTTCTTCCAAGGTTCTCCCAAAGACAATGACATCGTCCAAGTACACAAGGACTTCTATAAGATTCATGTCTCCAACAGTCTTCTCCATAAGGCGTTGAAAGGTAGCAGGAGCTCCAGACAGACCCTGAGGCATCCTATTGAATTCGAAGAATCCCACCGGGGTTATGAAGGCCGTCTTCTCTCTGTCTTCTGGGTGCATAGGGATTTGATAGTACCCACTCTTGAGGTCCATCACACTGAACCATTTGGCTCCAGACAAACTCTGTAAGGCATCTTCTATCCTTGGCGTGGTGTATTGGTCAGGGATGGTTCTCCTGTTGAGGGTCCTGTAATCGATACAAAGCCTCAACGATCCATTCTTCTTTCTGACCACCACTATTGGGGAGGCATAGGGACTTCTAGACTCCCGAATCACACCAGTCTTCTTCAGTTACGCAAGTTGTTCCCTCAGATCCTCCAGATCTGCCAGGGGAACCCGCCTGACCCTCTCTCGGAAGGGCTTATCTTCTTGGAGGCGGATTCGGTGGGTGGCACTTCTTGCACACCCCACATCAAATTCATCTTCGGAAAAGATCTTCTCCCATCTAGTCAGCTGGGCTTTGGCTCTTTCTTTCCAAGCCCTGGGTAGGTTCGGGTTTTCCATGGACAGCTTCTCCCAAACATCTCCTTCGTCACCCGTCCCCTTGACTTCTGACAGAGTGACCGGGGCAGCAGGGCTCACCTGGCCCAGCAACATTCTGGCAGGGATCTCCATGGGCCCTCCCGTAGTGTTCTCCACACTCACCGGAACTCTGCCATGGGCCTTCTTCAGGGCCTTGAGCGGGATCACTTCTGGTACCACTTCCAGGCCTGAGGACTCCTCCCTTGGGTCGGATTCCAGCATAACAAAGGGGCCAGGTTGTTTCCACGTAAGCTTCACAGTGGCCCTAAGACAGGTTCAGGGTTCATACACATTTTTACCAATGAAATTCCATGACTTTTCCATGACTTTTCCATGACTTCACGTATAAATATTCATGACCTTATGTTTCATGAAATGTCTATGTATACATGTTAAATAAGAAGAAAATCCATGTCACACCCAGCATATTTTTACTAATATAAATTAGGGCTGTTACTGATTAAAATTTATATGTTCGATTAATCGTTTTTTCTTTTAAATCGATTAAACGACTAATTTTGATTAATTAATTATAACGCACGCACAGATCCAACTACTTTAGCTGATCTCCTTGCATTGCAACTCTGCATTAGTCAGTGGTAAATGTGGTATACACTATATACAATCACCCGACACTAGTTAGTTTCCACAATCCATGACTTAACTTCACAGTTCACACAAATAAATTCAAACTGTAGTACTGACGTCAGTACAGTACAGACACCCCCAGTGCAGACCTCCCAGTACAGACACCCCCAGTAGTACAGCCACCCCCAGTGCAGACCTCTCAGTACAGACACCCCCAGTGCAGACCTCCCAGTGCAGACACCCCCAGTAGTACAGACACCCCCAGTAGTACAGACACCCCCAGTAGTACAGACACCCCCAGTGCAGACCTCCCAGTGCAGACACCCCCAGTACAGACCTCCCAGTACAGACACCCCCAGTGCAGACCTCCCAGTACAGACACCCCCAGTAGTACAGCCACCCCCAGTGCAGACACCCCCAGTGCAGACCTCTCAGTACAGACCTCCCAGTACAGACACCCCCAGTGCAGACCTCCCAGTACAGACACCCCCAGTAGTACAGCCACCCCCAGTACAGACCTCCCAGTACAGACCTCCCAGTACAGACACCCCCAGTGCAGACACCCCCAGTACAGACCTCCCAGTGCAGACACCCCCAGCGCAGACACCCCCAGTAGTACAGCCACCCCCAGTGCAGACCTCCCAGTGCAGACACCCCCAGTGCAGACCTCCCAGTAGTACAGACACCCCCAGTAGTACAGCCACCCCAGTGCAGACCTTGCAGTGCAGACCTCCCAGTACAGACACCCCCAGTAGTACAGCCACCCCCAGTGCAGACATCCCCAGTGCAGACACCCCCAGTGCAGACACCCCCAGTACAGCCACCCCCAGTGCAGACACCCTCAGTGCAGACACCCTCAGTACAGACACCCCCAGTGCAGACCTCCCAGTACAGACACCCCCAGTAGTACAGCCACCCCCAGTGCAGACACCCCCAGTGCAGACCTCTCAGTACAGACCTCCAAGTACAGACACCCCCCAGTAATGCAGGCACCCCCCCACCCCTTACAGACCTCAGAACAGCAATACACGGCGCAGTGTGTGTCCCTCCAGTTCCTGCTGACGTCAGCGTGCCGCTAAGCCAATAGGCTGCCGCCGGGTGTACCAAGATGGCCGCGGCTCCGGAGATAGGCCGAAGCCGCGGCCTTTCCTAATGGCCGAGGCCCCGGAGCGCTCCGGGGATCGCGCCGTGTGCCGATCCGAACAGGATGACCTGTTCGGATCACGGATCGCTTACGATCCGTTGCACGACTAGTAGTGACTAAAATATTCCATGACTTTTCCAAAACTTAGTGGATTCAGTCATTTTCCAAAACTTTTCCAGGCCTGGAAAGTGCCATGTCAAAATCCCATGACTTTTCCAGGAATTTAATGACCGTACGAACCCTGCAGGTTACTTCTCTGGGCTGCAGCACTACTCCTTCTCTACCAAGTCTCCACACCTTTCCTATCCCCTCTCCCGGGGTCTTCTGCTCTAAGACCAGTCGTTGGTAGGCCGTCTTTAGCATGGGATGGATTTTGGTGGCTGAATGGTTTCTCTCTTTCACTAGAGGGGTCAGGAGTCTCCGGACTAGATCCGTGTTTGTCCCTATTATCAGGGAAGTCTTGCTGGCTCCAGGCGGCCGAGGACACACAACTGCCAGGGTGTCAAACACTTCAGCCTTCCCAGCTACGGATGGGTCGAAAGTCATCTTTATGGGCAGGTAACCATCGTAAGGGAAACTCTGGGTTCCAAGTCCCCATATCTCCAGCTTTTCTATCTTCTGGATAGGCAGATGACTCAAATGCCTATCATAGAAGTCTCGGTATAGTAAAGTCACCTGTGCTCAGGTGTCCAAGAGAGCTTTAGTATAGACTCCTTCCACTTGAATAGGCACAGTAGGAGATGAGCCCACCAGTTCCTCTGGATATGGCCGGACTGGGGTCACCTTCTTCTTTGGACTTTTCCCCGCCCAGCTCTTTTTTGACTTTATTCTTTCCTGAGCCTGGTATGCATTGATTTTCCCCCTCTAAATGGGGGTACAAACCCGCTGAGGGATGTTATTGTTCCTCTTAGGTGAATGTTCCTTCTTTGGGGTGCTGTATTTCCACTGAGGGGTCTTGCCCCCTCCCTCTGGGGTATATCTTGGTGGGGGGGTACTATATCTCCTCCTAGGAGTTTTGCCTCCTCCATTCTTGGCCTTTTTATTCAGGTTGGAGCGCACTGAAGATGATGGGCACCCGGTTGACTCCTTCACCCATGCCTCTACTGCCTGTAATGCCTGTTCCACCCAAGTGTCAAAATCTTCCTCCCCCGCAGGGACGGGAAGCTTCCCCGAGAATGTCTTTAGTCTCCGGTAGCTCGTCTCTACGTGCACCGTGCTTGTCTTCTGACAGTTTGTTAGTAGGTCCCCTAACACCTTTATCAGTTCGGGTGATATGGCCGTGGCAGGTACAGGCGTCACCGGAGGTGTCGCTCCGTCTCTCCTCTCTGGTGAGGTACGGGCCGCAGTCTGTGGTGGTCCCGTGGGGGGTGGCTCCTTCTTAATAGCGTGCGCCAGACTATAAGATCTGTTATCCGGCGTCCACGCATATTTGCGCTTGCAAGCCTCTGGGTTCCCATCTGAATACTCCACTAGTGCATACTGGTGTGGGGTGTCTGGGTCTGACTTTATTAATCCTTCCACCGTTTCGGTCGACCATTCCTGACCCGGCATGTTAATGACCACTGACTGGCTTGGATCTGTCTTAGCTACTCCACACCAACGTGTTGATGTCTTTCGGGTCCATGCCGGTACCTCTTGGCGGGTTTTCCCGCTGTATCAGGATCCCGGACGAGAACCCTCACGTGTAGCGCTACCCTCAACTAAGAGGGCCGCAGATTTGGCTTGGGCCCTGAATACAGCTCCACCAACCCCCTGGCAATATACTCGACCCTTTCTGGCACAGTTAGTCTAGGGGTATACACATTTAATACTTATACTTTATGAGAGACTCAGACACATAGTAATTGTAAAAGAATAACAGCTTTTACTTCCAGCTATGCAAAGAGAATAAACAGTGATAACAACTTGACCTTTAGATTATACGCAGAGCCCTGCAATATCACAATATCAGTCACACTACACCATAGGAAGGGGGGGTGTATAAGGAGACGCCACGTGGGGCGACTGTTAACTGAATAAACAACAATTGTAATCCAGGAAAAGGGACTGTTAATAACTGGCAACATTTCACTGGAGATCCTCTGGATCAGTCCTGCCGTGGATCTCCAGTGAGAGTCTTTAACATGAGGTAGTAGGCCTCGGCAGTCTATAGGCACAGTACTATCAAACAGGTTATGGAATGAGCTTACGCTCGCTCACCCGCCGGACACGATCTCTGTCCGGGACTTCCACCGGCTGTGTCTTCACTCGCCCACAGCGGTCGCTGCGATCGGGTCCCCGATCCAATCTAGGCTGTAAGTAGAGATGTCGGATGCCACCCAGGCTCGCAGTGGTGTGGAAGGCTCTTTGGTCAGCTCCGGAAAGGCCCCAGGCTTCGGGCCCTACCCAGCGCAGGTCCGCACAGGTGTATCAGTCTCTGCCGTCCCGTGTCCAAAGAGACCGAGCCAGGCCTCGCCCCTCCATTATATCTCCGCACCCATGAGTCTCTGGGGCAGAAGCAAAACATCCTGGGAACCAGTGGGGTTCTGGGAACAGTAGTTCAAGAGTCTTTAAAGGAACCCCGCTACACATCCCCCATGAAATTGGTATACAGGCGGTATCACAATGGTTGGATATGAGACACCCAATAGCAGGTCCTGAAAACGAATTTTTGATTGAACTCAAGTGAGTTTTATACAACAACTTTTTTTATTTTTGACAGTAAATACTTTTGCCAAAAGCAGGGAGTAGCTATGGGAGCCTCCTGTGCTCCATCTTATGCCTGCCTTCACCTAGGCTGGTGGGAAAGACTGGAGGTATACCATCACCCAGCTTTCAAGAAACATGTAGCACTATGGGCAAGGTTCATTGATGTCCTGGTGGTGTGGAAGGAAACATTATTGTAATTTGAACAATTCATAGGAAAATTAAATAAAAACATTTTTGTTACCTATAAGGTGGACAAAGAACAGATTCTGGATCTATTGATTGGCTTCTACTCATGCTCGACAAACTCAAAAAAATATTGGGTAACAAATCCAATATGATAGCGAAACGTGCTCCCACCATAGATACATTAGTTCATAGCGAGTACATTCGTAAAAGTTCTACAGGTCTACCTACTTCAATTTGTGCAGGGGTAGTTGAGGGGATGTATGCGTGTGGACACTTAAGTGTGCAAATATGTAACGAAAACAAGCTTTTAGAGACTCCACTGGTAATCATATATTTTAAGATAAAACCATTAATTGTTCCATTACCTATGTTATCTACCAGATCATTTGCCCATGTGGGAAGATATATGTGGGCAAAACTCTTAGGAAATTTAGGAAAAGAATGGGAACACATATCCAGTATAGCTGCGAGGGACGATACATCCCCAGTAACTATGCATTTTTGGACCACCTTGGAGCACAAGCTGTGGGTATGAAATGTATGATAATCTACAAGTTGGAATTATCTAATAGAAGGGGAGACTGGGATAAAATCCTACTGCAAAAAGAGGCAAAAATTGATTTTCTTGTTGGATTGCATGGTGCCGAAGGGGTTAAATAGCGATATGCCTCTACAATGCTTCTTATAATTAGAATGCATTTCCCCTACCCCCTCCCTGTGGTGTATATAGGCAGAATATACATGCTCATTGTAAAATCAGCAATGGTTAATTACCATCAACGTAGGGGACATGATGCACTCTTATGTATATAGAAAATATCTGACAGCTCCTGCAACTGTCTGGTAATTTGCGACCTGCTGCTCACCCCTCGCAATAAATAATTAGAAGTGACATGATAAAAAGCCATATGGCTAAAGTGCCACTGAGATCTATCCGGCATTCCATTGAACGTGCCGTGTATATCGAGCGAGCATCGATTGCTTATGGACAGGACAAAATTAAACATAAAATAGCTTAATTTCCCTAACAATATCATTAATTTTACCATCTCTTTATAAAAACTACCCCCTATAGCTATCCATGTTCCACCTAGGATGTATCTGAATTTAAGAGTGGTTACTTTATTTATTTTTTTAAATCCTGGTGTACAGGAATCCATGTTCCTTATTTCTTGCATTGCAACTTTAATTTGTTATTTCATCTGCCTATAAGTGTTTACCAATCCTAGGAGCCCCATATAAACCACATTGCGTGCAGATAGATATGCATGCGATTTTGGTTTATGTCCACAGCATATCGCAAGGATATCGCACTGAATATGGACAGACTATTGCTCTGAAAATTGTCTGAATGATGCTTTAGGACTTTTTGATGTTTCTTATATGTTCGTTTATACACATACTGATGTATCCTTTCTGATAGAGGATTTCGTATGTAGTTGTGCAGGGCAGCACACTATTGCAATTTTAAATGGTTTATGGCACTTGTGTATTTCACACTAGATTGTTTATTAGTAGGAGGCTCATTAGCGCCTGCATTTTATTAGCACAATTAAGGGTGTGTTGTGGTCCCATAAATAGACGAGTGTCTGCAAATCATTCCCCAGTTCTGAAGAAGTTCCAGATAGGAACGAAACATGTTAATGTCTTGGGAACAGCACCCTCTACACCTCTAACCGAATCGCCCCCCTATCAGCTCGGAGAAGTATGCTTTGAGCTATACATTGCTACCTGGAGTATACTATATGGAGATCGTTTAATGATGGATATCAGGAACACTATCACCTTGGACTTTGACTCTGCTACTACCAAATCTGGATTGGAGATTACCATATCTCACCTCAAGGAATAAACAATTATACTTTCACTTGTTCCTGTTAAGTCTAAACATTCAGGATTTATGGACACAGATCTATATTGAGGAATTGGAAATAACTCCCATGAGTGGCACTTCAAAACCCTGAGTACAACTGCATATCAAACTGCCTGGAATACCGCTGTATATGCATAACCTCATATGTGAGTGATACACTCGCAGGTACGCATTACCACATTTGGCAGCTATAACAGTGATTGATTATATGAACTATGATCTTTTGAACTATATTATTTTTTAATCATTGAGTATACCTGCATGAAGTGGGATGCGATTTCCTCTACTCTATGTCACTGACTGCAGTTTACATTCAGGTGATTGCAGCCCTCTAGATTTTTGTGAGTCCTATCTAATCTTATGGTGATTTGCTCCATTCATTTCCAGAATACTGAACTATCTAAAGGAGAACATTAAAGACTATGTATACACCGCTTATGGTTATCATCTCAGTGGAGTTTGATCTACGATTTTTCATCCCTCCTACTTTGGATTAATGACTATGAAGCTTTTGCTACACATACTAAGTCTCAGTTTTTGAAGTGTGAATAATATTACTATACTTTCTCCATTTATTGCTCCTGGTTTAGTTCCACCCGGGGTTAGTGAAATAACCTGTTTCAGGATATCACTGCCCTGAGTAGGAACATTTAAGTTGTGGGTATAGTTGCATAGGGATTTGGTCATTGTTGGGGGGGGTATTAAGGGTGTCTGTGGCTTTGGGGGAGGGTGGATTTGCATGCCGGCACTTTTTTCCTCTTTAGGGAGGTTCATCCCTGTTTTATTCCCCTGTTCATTTAGTCGCTGGATTAACTAGGGATTTATTTTTGGGTATGGTTCCCTGTTTTCAGGGGGCCATTGGTATTATATATGTCTTTTTGGTATTGTCTTTTTGATACATTTTTTAATCTCCAATAAATAGCGGTTAACTCTAGAGAGCCGGTTCACACACAGGCAGCACGACTTTGGGGGCGACTCGGCAAGGTGATCTGAAGACGACTTCATAGGCGACTTGCAAAATGACTTCTGTATTAAAGTCAATGCAAGTCGCCCCGAGTCGCCCCCAAAGTCGTACAAGAACCTTTTTCTAAGAGTGATTTGTGTCGCTCCTATTAGATCGGTTCTATTGAACAGAGCGGGACGCGCCTGATGAGTCGCCCCTGTGTGAACCGGGTCTGAGGGTGTGTATTTGTCTAAATATTTTTTGTTTTTTATTTGATACCAAGAAACGATTTTTTTTAGGTTTACTCTAAAAAAAATGAATTGGCTTTTGGCACCAGAAGTCTTAAACACAAGATTTTTAGGATAAGAAGCAGAAGGAAGAACAGGAAAAGAGGGGATACGGTCACCAGGGGTAGTGCGGAAGGCTTCACCCAAGCCTAATCAGGCTGGAGAAATATATCTGATTCGGAGGACCCAGGTCTTCAATTTTGCGCTGTTCTGAAGGGTACATGTAAGTTTATTGTAATCCAGTTTAGTTTTTGATGAACATTATTCATATGCCCCACAGTCAGTTTCCAGCACCTTGCTATTGTGATTTGAGCCGCTAACATTATATATGAGAATAGTCGTCTAGTCAATTTAGGAATGCTTGAATCCAGTTCCTGGTTATTTAGGAGTATTTGTGCCCGTTACTGACCAGATAACGGTAACATTTTTATTTTTTTATCCAACATCGGATTACTTTTGGACCTCATTGTCTAAAAAAGTGGTCTCCAAACTGGCCCGAGGGCCGGATGCGGCCCTTTGCTTACCTTTATCTGGCCCTTGGGGCACTATCCCTACCACTAATATGAGACACTATTCTGCCATCTGACACCGACAATGGAACACCATTTCTCCCACTGACACCACTAATGGGGCACTATTCCTTCCCCCTAATACCAGATGCTTACTCCCACTGATGCCAGGAAAAGGTCAACTCCCGCTGGCCAAAGTCCGGCCCTCCTAGAGTCTGAAGGACAATAAACTGGCCCTTTGTTTAGAATGTTTAGAGACCCCTGGCCTAAAACAAGTTGAGGACGTAGATGCATACATTTGACAGATCCTAATCGGCACTAAACATTGTAATAGTTTTATAAAGATTTTATCAGGGTTGTTGCCCAGCTTGTATTTTAACAGTGCTTGCACACCTGTTCAAGGTCACTAACCTACAAGTATTGAAGATTTTTAACTTATTTAAACTTTGATCTTTCAAAAAACAATTGATTTTAGTTCAGCATGGAAGCCAGGCAACATCCATTTTCAGATGGAGAGGTCGGCAATGGCAGCTTTCTAGTTCGTTCAGCCCAGGTTTTCTTCAAAATGAGAAAAGGCAGTGTTCTGCCACTTTATAACCAGTATACTGTATAAGTAAGGCTACAGTCACATGGGTGCAGGTGCTTTGCTGCATTCAGAGGTGGCTTAACACTGCCTCTGGATGCAGCAACACCCTGTTCCATGGGTGCCTAAAAGCTGTCCGATTTACTTGGCAACAGTTTGTATGTGGCCAACACACCACGGAAATGCCAACTCTTGATGCACACAGGCTGCATCCAGGGTCAGTCAGAGGCTCTGTTCACTTGTAACCGCTCAAATGAGCAGTTACATGAGAACAGCGGCATCGCCCATTGATTTGTACAGATTTGACCACTGCCACTGACAGCTGCATTTGCTGGCATACAGTGCGTGCAGGCAGGGTTTAGAACCAATTGCAAGAGTCTAGTGTTTCTTGCCAGGGACTGCTGTTTGACCATGTGAATCTAGCCTAAGGCTACATTCACACCAGCGGTTTAGGCCAGTGAAAATTGCAGTGGCAGGAATTTTCTGATTCGCTGGCCCCACCACTTTTTTTTTTAAATGACTTTATTCCTTTCACATAGGGAACCAATAGCCCCCTATGTGATAACATATTGGTGACAGGTACTCTTTATGAGACATCTGGGTTCTATCCCTTCTGGTGCCCTACGGTGGCTGCCAATACCCACTCTGCTACTCTGCTGTGCCTGAGTCAGGCTGAGCTCAGCTATCTAATAATCAGCTGTCTCTGGAACTGCATACGTGCAGAAAAAGGCCTAGGGGAAAAGCCACCAAATTTATGGGTGCTCTTCTCCTGGTTCTTGACCTTTAAAGGACAGGAGAAAAGCGCCCTTTTGTTTACAAATGGTCTAACTATCCATCTGGGTTTTAGCAACCCAGACTGACTGTCCCCATGTTTCCTGTTCTAACTTTAGTCCACCATGTCCCCTGCTCCATGGGATCACAGGCGGCATGCATGCCACAAACATGCATAGAGAAATAAAAACGCCAACAGTAGATATAGATATAGATTCGCATGCCCCCCTTCTCCTCCCTCCTTGGCTCACTCACAGGAGGAAAAGGGCACACGATGCCACTGTGCCCGTACCCTCTGGTTTGCAGAGGTTAAGTACATTTGAAACTTACAGGTCTTGCAGCAAGGTTCTCCCCTCAAAGTGGTTGTCCCCCAGAATGTAAGGGACAAGTCTCTACCCCAAGTAACTCCAAGGTCCACACCAGCAGCAACTCCAACGTAGTTTTTTTTTCTTATGCACTAATAACCACAAAGTTGAGAAGAGAGGTGTTAGCAAGGATAGATTAGATTCAGACACTCCTGGCTTCTTCGCCACTTGATCTTGAGTGGGTATAGCTCACCCGGATAGTCACCCAAGGGCACACACAGCTGGCATGTAGCTTGAACAGTCAATCAAATACCCTTGATGTGATCGGGAGATCCCCTGCCACAGAATCAATCTGTTTAAATCCCTTTTCAGATGGACATCCCTTCAGAGTTACTGGGCCCCTTCCCTGTGATCTCACCAGTCCTTCGGAATGGACCTCCCCCAGCCTCCTCTTCCAGATGCGGAAGGCGGCACCCTGAGATTCTTCCTCCCCAAAGTGGGCTCCAGCTAAAGGTGCTGGGCCCAGGATTGCAGTCCCAGGACTAAGGGTGCCTGGGACCGAGGCGCATATAGCCCCATGGCCTAGAGGGCCTTGAACTTGGACCGTAGGTTCTCCCTCCGGGCATGGGCCCCGGTAATTGCTCTCTCTAATAACCTCCGCTCCTTTTGTACCCTCTCCCAGCATGCACAGTGGGTAGACCACGCCCACTGCACGGCTGCTGAGAGGACACCCAATCGCCACTCCACCTGTGGTTCAACCCCGAGTACAAGTGACAGCCCCACCCATACTTCTAAGGGGAACTGCATGCCAGGTGAAACAGCAGCAAGGCAGAGTCCAACAAATTAGAAGATCCAAGCCAACTACCACTCGAAACACCCCTAAATTTAGCCTAGCTGCCCCCTAAATTGGGACCCCCGCTGTGTTTGTACCCCAAATTTAGGGGGATGACCCGAGCACTAGTATGGCTCGGGCTTTCTAATTGTGCTGGACTCTGCTCTGCTGCGTGTTGTCTGGTGTGCAGTTCCCTTTTGGCCTGTGGGT